>JAJIYU010004066.1:0-25129 GCA_030144865.1 Tinospora cordifolia
CAGGTAATGGATCATTGTTAATATTGAACCAAAGGCATTTGGGAAAAGATACTTAACAAAGCATTGTAGCCATCATAGTTTAGGTTATTAATGGCTTTTACATGGACTTCTTAACTAAGGGAAAAAAATAAGAAAAAATAGATGCAGTGCAAAAGGTTTGATACCTTTACTCCAAAGTAAGGCAAAAAGTTAAGCAGGTATAAGTATTGTTAAGTAGACCATGGCTCCAACTAGACAGTTTAGCTGCCAAGGGTACCCAAAATATTGTCTTTACTATGGGTAGATTCGGATGTGGATCCAACAGTTCAAATGTGAGCAAAGGGTTGTTAGGCACTACAGTTCAATGGCAAGGATGCTAGGTTACCAACTCATCTAATCGATTACAAACACTCTCCTTCCCACTACATCCTTTGCCCTAATCTCTACTTATGGGTCTTAATCTCATAATCAAATTGATGTTGGGCTACCTCAATTTTTGCTTCCTTTGAAATGAGAATTTAGACTAAATTTATAACTATGATCTTTTTTGTGAACGGGTTTGTTTACTTATTATGTGGATTACAAAATTGTTAAATACATCTAATTGCCTTGATTTCTAATATTGTTTTTATTGAAATATTTTTAAATCAAGCATAAGTCTTACTATAGTTAATGAGAGGATTTCTTTCATATTGTTTTTATCATGACATTGTAAGTTATTTAATAATGTAAATGAATAAAGTGAATCTTGACCCAACAGAAACTTATCTAAGAACGAATTTTTGAACTCCACTAAATTTGATGTATAAATTTGAAGAATTAACAATTTTTGAAAAAAAAAATCATTATGCTTTTTTTCCTTGCATTTCAATGTAAAACCATGTATATAAATACATGTGTATGAACAGATTGTTTTCTTTACTCAATGTGTTATGACTAATGGCAGCCTCTGAAAACAAGAACAAGAAAGAGAAGAAAACTTTAAAGAAAAAAAAATGAAAAATGAAAAGAAAAGAAAAGAAAAGAGGAAACTGTGTGCTAAAGCGTTTCTATCTACCAGCTAGTAATGTAATTGTTACTCCATTTTCACTATGGCTTTCCTCTCTACTTGTATGGGTGTAATTACATTCTGTGAAATAGCCTGGCAGTATAGGTTGAGGAAGTGATACAATTTCACTGCTGAGCATTGAGACTACAGATGACATGTTTGGCCTGTGTCTAGAGAACTGTTGCACACAAAGTAGTCCAATTTGTATACATTTTAAACCTTCAGCTGGATTGTATGAACCTTCCAAACATTCATCTATTAGTTTCATGGGCTTCTCTTCTTTCCACAGCATCCATGCCTGAAAACAATTGCAATTCATGCGTCTTGTCATCATGAAACAACAGTTTAGCTGCTCTATTAAAAAAAGAAAATGTCATTCCTTGATACTTACATTTCCTAATAGATTATGCTGATCATCCGAATTGCCAAATCCGCGGTTCTTCTTCCCACTTACTATCTCTAGCACTACAACACCAAAGCTGAAGACATCGGACTTTGTAGAAAAGTTACCATCCAATGCATACTCAGGGGACATGTAACCACTGCATTACATTAGTTATGACGTGTATAAGTATGTAGCTGATCATGAGTATGAAACTATGAAACTACACAGTTCAAAGCATCTTTTTCAGTACGTACTAGGTTCCAACAACCCGCTTTGTCTTCGCTTCATTTTGGTCTCCTCCGAGAATTCTGGCCATGCCAAAGTCTGAAATTTTAGGATTTAGTTCACCATCAAGAAGAATATTACTTGTTTTTAGATCCCTGTGAATTATTCTCAGCCTAGAGTCTTCATGAAGATAAAGGAGTCCGCGTGCAATTCCCATGATAATCTCAAGCCGTTTCTGCCAAGGTAGTAAATTGCTTCTATCTTTATCTAAAAGTAGTTCCAAGTGATCACCAGAAGTTCTTGATTAGTTTTGATCTAAGCATTTTCTACAAGTGTTTGCATGTAAATTAGAACATCATATACAATTTAGTTGGAGAAAATATTCCTTAAGTTCACAAGGGCTCACCGAAGATGAAGTAGTCCAAGCTTTCATTTCGCATGTATTCATAGATCAACATCTTTTCTTCTGCCTGGATGCAACAGCCTAAGAGCCTCACAAGGTTTCGATGTTGAAGCTTAGCAATTGACGACACCTCATTCTTAAACTCAGTAATACCTTGCCCAGAATCTTTGGAGAGCCTCTTCACTGCTATTTCTTGTCCTTCTACTAGCTTACCCTGAAGATCAAAATCATAATCTATTTCAATTCCCAACAGTTATGCAAGAAAATATTGATATCTCTTGATTGTCGTCAGTATAATTTGCTGATTAGTACTAGTTAATTACCTTGTAAACAGGTCCAAAACCTCCTTCTCCAATTTTATTTGCAGGCGAGAAGTTCCTCGTCGCAGTAGCAATTGTTGTCCAACTAAACAAAGGTAAATCAAGGTCATCCTCTGCCCTCTCTTCACCTATCATTTGAGAATATTTATAACACAATTAAATATGTTGTTCATGTTTCTTCCATTCACAAACTTAAAATTAACTATCATAATCTTTAAGACACTAAAACTCCAAGTTAGTAATGAGATCTGTCATAGTAATCTTTTGCTAATGTAATGTACGGGCACATCATCTTTTCTCTGTAGTACATAAATGGACACAAAAGGGTAACAAGTACTCCAACAATTAAAGGACAATTGACTTCAACTAGCTCCCCTAATTAGCTTATGCAACATGAAGATAACTAGGATCAGAGCAAGAACTTTTACCTCTTCCTTTTCTCCTCTTGTATCGAATAATGAACCAGCTGGTCATAACTAGGATAACCATCAGCAAGCTAACTGGTAAGATTATGACTATCAGGGCAACATGTCTGTTTTTTTTCTTCTTTGATTTATTAATTGCTTCTGCACCCCAAACAAATCACAAGATTTAACAAGTTTTATACAACAAATACTAAGAGAGAAAATAGTACATTTCACAAGCAATTTTCAAATTTTCAATACAATTCAAATGCTAAGAGTTAATAAACTCAAGATGGATGATACATGGTTAAATACCTATTTCAGAAGCTGCCAATTTTACATGTAGATCTTGCAATCCAGTATCAGAGAGCTGTTTAATATCCAATAATTCCCCAAACCATAATATGCATCCATTTCCTCCTTCGCTAAAATCCGAATTGGCGTAAGCTGTGCAAGAACAATTCCTCATACACAACCTTCTGCAGTCACTTAGATTCAAGGCATTACTACTCCAATAACTCGACACATCAGGCAATTTAGCCTTCTGAATTTCTAGAAACCCAACATCATCTCCATCTCCTTTACAACTCCAGTCTGTTTTCTTCACACATCCACCAGACCGTCTAAACTTGTCCCAATCTTCTTTTGTTTTGGGTCTGAAACCCTCCAAACACTCACAAACTGGGCTTTTATTAGGATCACAGATGCTATTAGCACCACAATACCCATATCTATCACAATCATCTTTAGGCACTGAAAGCAGAACTTTCCATGCTCGAGTTTGATTGTCCCATGTTAGGCGTTCAAAAGAACCTGATGGGTTCAACACAAGCCTCTTGAAAAGATTTTCCCCTTCTTCTGCTTCCGATGAGAAACTTGGTCTAAAAACTGGGTTGAACCAAAAGTATTGGAGGCCACTGAATAGCAATCCATTCCAAGGCCCAGATCGGAATTGCTTCACCGTTCCCTTTCTGACCTCTAAATAAGGCAACTGACCAAGAACCATGCTGAAAGAAAACTCCCCGCGAGCAGGATCAGTCAAGCTCTTCCATGAAACCAGATCTTTATGTCTACTTATGTTGACACCCAGTAACAATGTGTCACACGGGTGATCAAAACTTCGCCACAGATTACTAGTAACATTTTCTGAATTATTGCTATTGTTATTAGCAATTGCACCACTCCTGAGAACAAAATTACCCGTCCAGAGGAGTTGGGCAACTGGGTTATCTGCTCTTGTTGAGAAATTCGTAGTCCATAGAACGCTGTTTGATCCATTTAGAAGGACTAGATTTCCATCACTTGAAAATGTTAAAATTCCGGAGGAATCCGTAACTGGTTTGTCTCTGTTTGCTACCCAAACGACCGTAAGTGTAATGTTCTTGTACCAGATCCCCAGATATCTATGCTTGGAGTTGCTGGAGTTTACGGGTGTGAAGAAGCCGAGTTCGAAGGTGTTCCCGGAGGAAACTAGCGTTTGCCCGTCACTGAGAGATTGGTCTACACCAAGGGTGTCGGTTGCTGCAGCAGAGATTTGCGAGTATATAGAGATGTAAATGTAGAAGAAAGCTAGGAATTGAAGGGTCTCCATTGACAATTCTTGTGCTGCTCTGAGTTTTACAAGTTCTTAAAAAGTTTTGTGCAATTGCGTGCGCTGCTGGAATTTCTTGAAATGTACAACTGCGAAGTCAAGCTGTTTACTCTGATCTTCAGTTGGCAGGCTTGTGAAAACTGCCTGGTCAATTTTTCACTTTTTATTTTTAATTTTCAAGTTCTTCATTTTTTTACTCAGTTTGTTTTTAATTATTTTTTTCTTCACGATTAGACAAGGAAACTTCTTATTTTTTCTATCAATTTATTATTAGTAAGCGGTCAAATTTAGGAAATGAAGACAATCATCTCTCGTGTTAAAATCTATTTTATTTTTCTGTTTTCTGAAAGGCTTAATTTGTTTGAATCAGTGATTTTCATTTTTCAACTCCTATGACTTTTGCAGACGCTTTCCTTGAAGTTGTGAGTTTCTATTACTTACCTCTTTGTACGCATTTCTGTGCTTGTTCATCTTATTTTATTGCACTTACAATTAAAAATGAAAAAAATGAAAATTCCTGTGACTGCTTACCAAATAATGAATTTTATAGTTATTGACTCCCATTTTTTCAGATATTTTTTTCATAGCAATTCGTTGTTGACTTCAATTATATGGCTAGTTAGATTTATTGTAGGCTGTTGACCTGGTTCACTTTCATCACACCACGTGGATTGTAATGACGTCATGGTGATGTATGATGAGATGAACCCCTAAAACTTCTTAATTCCGATGTGTGTACAGAATAGTGATCAACGCCAAAAATTACAACAAAGAGCTTAAGTCATGCCCAACCCGGGTTTGAGGGTAGACCGGGTGTTCAATGCAGACTGAGTACTTAGTGTAGATCTATCTTTTAATAGTTCTAACTTCTAAGTATTGGGCATTCGTTGCTTTGAGATTTAAGGTAGAAGTTTCATAGCTTTCAAAAATTCAAATAGATGTCTAATTTAATCAACTCATCTTCTATTAGTTAAACCAAGTATATTACTTTACAATTTTACTTTCTTCCCCATTTTATAAATGATAAAATATTTAAATAATTATAATTTTTTTAACTTTAATTTGAATAATTCAACATGTATCAAAAAAAAAGAAGGCGAAAAGGTATTTTATAGCTCAAATTATAGTTAAAATGAGAAACTTATAGCCATTTGAAGTAATTAAATGATCGATTAACAATTTCAAATGATCATAACTTTCTCTGCTCAATCATTCAAGAATTTACTCAGATGGGAGTCCAAAAACGAAAAAGTTATTACTATTGAAGCTATTAACTAGTCATTTAAATCATTCACCAATTTACGCAGATAACAACTTTAAATTGTCATAATTTTTTCAAGAGCACCTTAACTCGCTTCAATCAAAGTTCAAACAAGAAATTTATAATCATTTAACATTATTAACTAATTAATTAACTCAATTATCTTCTCGGGTTTTTTTTTCAAATATCTTGAATCGCTCAAATAGTGGTTGAAACCAAAAAGCTATAGTCATTTGAAGTTGTTGACCGATTGAATAACTTGGTCGTGATTAGTAATTAAAATTACTGATCAATTATTTACTTTAAATAGTCATAATTTTTTTAACTCTAATTTGAGTTATTAAAAACGTGTTAAAAAGATATTTCGTCTTCCAACGCATCCCAAATCGTGCAAATCATAATTGAAGCAAAAACTTTATGGTTACATAAAGTTGTTAACAAATTGGTTAGCTTAGTCATCAATTGGTGACCGAATGAACACTAATCAATTAGTTACTTTAAATGGCAATGACTTTCTCATTTTGACTTCAATTGCTTTAAATTTTAGAATCAGATTATTACATTTTTAGAGTTGCAATATTCATAACTATTAAATTAATTGTTATATACCTCAAGATGTTTACAATATATATTTATTAAATTATTTTTAAATATTACAGTTACATAAAATATATATATATATATATATATATAACAATAACATTGAGATTAAAATTTTTTTATATGCCATTTATTTGTCAAAATTAAACTATGTTAGAGTAGACTAAAGTTTTCCTCAACCAATCGAAAAGATATTAGAATACTAAAATTTAAAATCTAATATACACGGATTGAGTATGCCTCAAGAGAAATAGTAGTCTCACCGTCCCTACTAAACACCTTCTTGGGGGCAAGACCATTTCAAGGTCCACAAACGCCTTTCAAGAGTTGAAGCAAAAACCATCCTAAAACAAAGAGAAACAGATAGAGTAATAAAGCAGTAGCAAAAAATCCTTTCATCTCCCTTGTGGTAAAGTAATGGATAGCATATTTTTGCTATGACTTCCAGTGTTACTTCTATCAGTACTGTGACTACTTTCTGCGAAGTAGCCAGGCTGTTTAGGCTGTGGTAGTAGTGAAGATGCGATTTCAGATATCAACATGGAAACAACGGTCGACATGCCTGGCCTGTCACTCGGAAGCCGTTCTGCGCATAGTAACCCAACTTGGATACATCTTAACACTTCAGAAAAAACATGTGAATCCTGCAAGGATGAGTCCATTATTTCTGAGGGCCTTCCTTCTTGCCACAGCATCCACGCCTGAAAAAAATCCCATATTGTACTCTTGGTTATGAACATTTTTATCAGTGAAAAGTACTCCATATACTTACATGTTCTATAAGGTTAGGATGATCATCAACATCCTTGAGTCCTCTGTTCTTCTTGCCACTTATGATCTCTAAAACCACAATGCCAAAGCTGAAGACATCTGATTTTGTAGAAAATCGACCCTCCAAGGCATACTCTGGGGCCATGTAGCCACTGCATAACACCACACTATGGTGTAATTAAAATAACTTTTTTAAAGAATGAAATTGTATTTCTGATGAGTCTATTATGTACTTACTATGTTCCTACTACTTTCTTTGTTGCCACATCATCTCGATCGTCTCCAAAAATTCTAGCCATCCCAAAATCCCCAATTTTAGGGTTCAGATCACCATCTAGGAGAATGTTGCTGGTTTTGAAATCTCTATGCACTATTCTCAATCTAGAATCTTGATGAAGATAAAGAAGCCCTCTTGCAATTCCCATTACTATGTCAAATCGTTTTGGCCAACCCAGTATTTTGCTTCTATCTTTATCTGTCAGTAATTCCAAGTAGAAACAAGTTTTTCTTTAGTTTGTTATGGTGTTTCAAGAGAAAAGAATAGTACGAGTTGATAAGGCCTACCAAAAATGAAGTAGTCCAAACTTTTGTTTGTCATGTACTCATAGATCAGCAACCTTTCTTCATCTTGGATGCAACAACCCAATAGCTTCACAAGATTTCGGTGCTGTAGTTCAGAAATCAGCCGAACCTCATCTTTGAACTCATTGATGCCTTGCCCAGAATTCCAAGACAATCTCTTCACTGCTATTTCCTGCCCCTCAACTAGCTTACCCTGGAAACAATAATGAACCAAAAGCAGTAACTTTTGCAAGCAAAAGCTTTTTACATGTGCAATTATTCTGAGCTAGTAAGAACTAGAAACTACCTTATATACAGGGCCAAAACCTCCTTCTCCAATCTTGTTCATAAAGGAGAATTTGTTTGTTGCATTAGCAATGCTAATCCAGTCAAATAATGGCAAATCTAGGTCTTCCTCCAAGCTTTCTTCACCTATCCAGGAAAAAAAAAAAGCTTTCAGAGGTATGAACCAGAAGAAAAGAGAAAGACCAATATTGGAGGATTAAGTTGCTTCAGTTACAAAAATGCGTACATATAATAGGAAGATTAGAAGAGGGGTTCTATGAATGCATTTACCTCTGCCCTTTGTCTTCATCTTCCTCACAGCACGCCAGCTAGAAATGATACTCACAAGAAGCATTGGCAAAGCAACTGATAGGATCACTATCATCAATACTGGCCTCTGTTCCTTCTTGTTGCTACCGCCTGCATTCCACAAGTTATAAAGACTAACTATTCATCTCATACTACCTAGATAATAATGGAAATACTTAAAAGTATCTAGGAATGGGAATCCTTCATGGCTTGCAAAACCAGCATTGGGTAGTTCCAAAGAAACATTATATACAACATGTCCAATATGATCTATCTACTTTCTATGTGAACATCGTCTATGAACAGCTAGGCATATTTATGTACACTACTTTTGGAAACTGCCTGACAAATATAGTCTTACCTGTGTCTGATGCAGCCAATCTTATATGCAGGTCCTGAACACCATCATCTGTGACGTGTCTAATATCGATCAAATCTCCAAACCAGAGTATACATCCACTGCCCCCCTCACTATAATCTGAATTTGCATAAGCAGCACAAGAACAATTCTTCAAACATTCCCTTTTGCATTCATCAAGTCCCATAACACCATTTGTCCAAACTCTAATTGTATCAGGCAGTTTCACCCTCTGCATTGGTAAAAACGTATCACCCTTTCCACAACTCAATTCTAATCTTCTAACACATCCATCAAACCAGTTCATCTTCTTCCAATCTTCCAGTGATTTGGGTCTAAAACCCTGCAAGCACTCACAAATTGGGGTTTTAGCAATATTGCAGATGCTATTGGCACCACAATGCCCATAGTTGTCACAATCATCATTTGGGGCTGAGAAGAGAACAGTCCAATCTTGCATTCCATTCTTGATTGTAAACCGTTGAAACATGCCTGAGGGACTCAAAACAAGCCTCTTATAAACAGAATCATCTTCACGTCGAATATTAGAAGGAAATCTTGGTCTATAAACTGGATTAGCCAAAAAATAAGGAAGCCCAGTGAATAGCAAGCCATTCCATGGTCCACTTCTGAATTTCTTGACTGACCCGTCTCGGATTACAAGCTGAGGCAACACATGAAGCTCAAACCCAAATGAGAACTCTCCAATTCCAGGATCACTTAAGCTCATCCATGAAGTCAAGTACCCACGATGACTCACATTCAAATTCCAATCCTGAATCACTCCTACTAACAAAATGTCACATGGGTGATCAAAGCTCTGATATAGATACCTTTCTGAATTGATTCCATCTCTAATAACAAAATTCCGTGTGTTAAGAAGCTGGGCAACTGGATTTTGTACAGATGATAAAGATGAATTTGATGACCATATAACAGTGTCTGACAATCTATTTTGGATGAGAATGTTTCCATAGTTTGATATCGTTAACATTCCTGACAAATTGGGAAGTGGGTCATTTCGGTTTGCGACCCATACAACTGTGAGGCTCTTGATGTTCTTGAACCAAATTCCAACATATCTGTTGGTAGAGTTTGGAGGACTGAAGAAGCCCAATTCAAAGCCTTGGTTTGATGAAACTAAGGTTTGCCCATCTGCGATGGATTGGCTTGTGGTGATAAAATCAATTGCAGATGTGATTTTAGAGAATGAACAAAGGACACTGATGATGATGAAGACGAAGAAGAATGAAGAAGCAATGAAGTTTAAGTTCTCCATTGTTGCCACCTCTGTTTTCTGTGTAGCTTCATTCTTTTGTCTACTGGTTTTTTGGTGGTAATGGCCAAAATCTACAAAAGTCAGTCAAAGAAAAATCGTTGACTTTTCACCATGATAACCATGGTTGAATTAAGCTTTAAATAACTCATCTCCTTTGGAAACTGCGAAATAAATAAGCTAAAATAATTGAAAATCTTGCACAAGATTTAATAAATATATTTATTGATGAAAAGTCATTCAATTTTGATTACAAGATCGTAGCTTGATATAATGTAATATACAAAAAAACAAAAAAAAAATTGTAATCGTTTACAAATTAATCAACGACCTGAACATAAGAAAAACAAAAATGCAGCTAAGTATGCCCGGCATTACATTCCACAAAAAAAATAAAATAAAATCTCTCAAGAATCAAAACCTATCAAACTCATTATAAAGATATGAGTAGGATGAATAACCTCGGAACTTTGCGTTTCTTGAGACATTCATCAAAGTAGAAGTTACTATCTGTAACTTTCCTGTGTGCTACCGAGGTGCCAGCATCGTTACTGTAACTTGGTTTGCGGTATAAGATTGTTGCTTAGTTAATGTATACATCTCAGTAGGGGTTTTCCCTAAACAAAATCCTGGCTGTTTAGGCTTTGGAAGTTTTAGAAACTCACTACTCAACATTAAAATCACGGTATCCATCGTTGGTCTGTCTTCTGCACGTTCCTGGACACATAAAAGGCCGACCTGAATGCATTTAAGTACTTCCATTGCTGACCATGAATCATCCATCGCTTCATCTGTCAATTCCAAGCCCTTTCCTTCTTCCCAGAGATTCCAAGTCTGAAACATTTCCATTTTGTTAGCACCAGTGCTTTGTAAAATCAGAATTGAAGGTAATCTAATGAATCAGTTTGATAAATGACGTAATGAGTATTTACATGTCCAAGAAGGTTCAGTTCATTATCATGATAATAAAATCCTCTGTTCTTCATTCCACTTATGATTTCCAGCACTAGAACGCCATAACTGAAAACATCGGATTTCACGGAGAAGATCCCATCCATGGCGTACTCAGGTGCCATGTACCCACTACATTTATACCACCAGAATAGGAATTAGTGTAAAAGATAGTGAGGGAGGTCTTTTAACATGGAATATTCAATGTGTATTATATGTAGGAGAATTGGTATTTACTATGTTCCGACAACTCTCCTTGTATTCGCTTCTGCTTGGTCACCACCAAAAATTCTAGCCATGCCAAAATCTGATATTTTAGGCATCATTTCCTCATCTAGGAGGATGTTGCTTGCTTTGAGATCCCTATGAATGATTCTGAATCTAGAATCTTGATGAAGATAGAGAAGTCCCCTTGCAATTCCCAAAATAATGTTGAAGCGCTTAGGCCAATCCAGCAACCCGCTTCTTTTTTGATCTGGAAAAGTCTTAACAATTAATTTTGGCCTTCTCTATGCTTATGCGTTGTTCCATGAAATCAAAATAAATCAACAGCAATCCTACTCTTAAAAATCACAAATTAATTCATTCTTGTCAATAAACTAATTAGTTAATCCTTAAATCTACGAAGATAGGCATTATTAAGATTTTAATTGGATACTTACCAAATAGAATTGAATCCAAGCTTTTGTTTTGCATGTACTCATAGACTAATATGTTCTCTTCCCTCTCAATGCAACAACCCAAAAGCCGGACAAGATTTCTGTGCTGAAGCCTAGCAATCAACATAACTTCGTTTTTCAATTCTTCCACCCCTTGCCCTGAATTTCTCGAGAGTCTCTTCACCGCTATTAGTTGTCCATCTGCCAATGTACCCTGTGGAGTTAAAAACATAAAAAAAAAAAAAAAATCTAAGAATTTCTACTACCAACATATAAATTTTCAACCTCTTTAATAATAAGTTAATGAAGGAAAAGTTACCTTATAAACACAACCAAATCCACCCTCTCCAAGCTTATTTGACATGGAGAAGTTGTTTGTGGTGCTTGCAATGGTATCAAAATTGAACAATGGCATTTCCAAGTCATCGTTCTTGTTATCATCCAAGTAGTCTTTTTTACTTGATACGGCCACATTAAATAGCGGTATTTCTTGGCTTTTTACCCTACCAACTGGTTATGTAATTTAAGAGTCATGCATTAATCATAAGGTTATCATTTAAAGAATAACACAGACACACATGCTGATTTTCTATATAAGAGGCTTTCAGTTTACCTTGACTATCTGCTCTCTTACACAAACTTTCTGTTAATTTATCCTTCTTCAATAAGAAACACACAGTCGACAAAAATATTAAGATAGCTAAAGTCACAGAAATGACCACAATAACATAAACTGACTTTTTGTTGTAGTTGCTGTTATTGTTGCTGCTGCTGTTGCTACTGCTGTTGTTCTTGTCTGTAAAAATTAGAAATAAAACCATGCCATGACAAGGTTAAGAAAAAAATAGAAGGATCATAAATATTAAAGAACCAAGTAATGAGTAGCAAAGGACGGAAAATAAAGGGCGGCAAAGTATAAAAATGGAAGTGCAATTTAAATAAGGAAAATACTTCGGAAACATATCTTAAATACGTATAATAAAGATTTAAGCACGTATAAGGCTAGAACTTCAACTTCACAACTTCAAGTATGTGAAATCAGTTGTTATTAAGTGGCATGGCTCTTAGATGTAGCTCTCCGTTATGAATGCTCATTTATTAGAGGTCTCTCCTGCCCCAGAGTTACATAATGTCAATCCTTCAGAAAAAAAATGAAAAATGGTATTGGGATTCTTAGCGTGACATGTACCACATGACAGGCATGTGATTAACTTTCTAAGAATTAAAAAACATAAATGAATAAATTTAAAAATAAAAAAAAAGGCACACCCACATATAAGGAGTACTCTTTTACAAGATCCCCTTATATGAGCCTAGAGATTTAGTAACATTATGAATGTCAATCGGTCATTAGTCGATTAACACAAAGTCCCCTCTCACGCATATGCAGGTGGGAGTCAACATCTTCCCACGTCGGAGGTGAACCATACAATGGTACATGGTCCCCGTCTAGGTCAATAAGTTAAATTTAAGGTTCAAATGACTTCAACTGATCCCTGACTAAGTCCTAAACCCAAATAGTGGATATAGAACTGATCACTCCAATTACACCGACAAACATACTCTTTGTCTTTCCAATCTGGCCAAATTCCATCACATGATACCCCACCCCACCCCACCTGTGGAATGGCATTACATAATCTCAGCCGCCCAAAAACTCGCCATTTCACACCAAATCATTCCACACAACGCCACCCACATGAAAGAACCTGAGCAACAACACCTACCTTACCCAGAACCTCAAATGGAGAACAATAACAACTAATTAATAACCTTCAAATCAGCAAAAATTAAAAAATTAAAAATTAAATTAAAAACATAGTAATAATAATGATGATGATGATGATGATGATGATAAATAAGGGAAGCAAATTTGAATTTCAATCTCACTCACCGAGAACAGAAAGAGGAACGCGCACAAACAGATCTTGCCCACCAATCCTATACTCCCTCATATCAATCAAATCTCCAAACCAAATCAAACAATCCTTCTTTGCACCACCAGTGATACCAGAACTCGCGTAAGCCGCGCAGGAACAGTTCTTCCTACACTTTTGTTCACATTCCTTCAAGCCCATTCTCGAAATCACAACAGCTCCCTCAGAAACAGGCAACTTCATCCCTTGTAGCTTCAAAAACCCAACTCCCTTCTCACAATCAAAATCCTCATTTTCCCTCACACATCCACAGGAAGCATCTCTCAAATCCCACTCTCTTTGATTCTTCGGCCTAAACCCCTGAACACAATTGCACATCGGTGAATTGTTCGAATCACAAATCCCATAAGGCCCGCACGCTTGATAACCATCACACCGATCTTTCCTAGCTAACCAGAACTCGTTCCATCGCTGACTCTGCCACATCCATACATATCTTTTTAGAAACCCATTATCTTCCAACGTTAGTCTTGATACAATGGAGGCGTCAATGGCTGAAAATGTGTAGAAAATCTCATCTTCGTTTGAAACAAAGCTGAAATTGAGTTCTTGGGCGGGTTTCATTTCTGGTACCCCACTAAATCCGTGACCGTTCCAAGGCCCACTTCGGTATATACGGGTTTTGTTGTTTTGTAGTAAATAAATTTCTGGAGATCCATGGAGATTTAATTCGAACGTGTAGTTCCCTTCTGATGGGTCTTTTGGGTTCTTCCATGACGTTAGGAACCGATTCTTACCTGTTTTCAAATCCCAACCTAACTTCATTCCTGGTAATAGAGTGTCTGATGGGTAGTCGAAGCTCTGCCATAGATAGTTGTTCATGGGGTTTTTCTCTGATTCTTCTCGGACAATGAGATTCCCAGAATCTAGAAGCTGAAGAACTGGTTTCGATATCGGTTTTCGGGGCTGATTCGGATTCGAACTTGCCCATATGAGGTTGCCCTTTTGATCGACAAGTTCGATGCCTGTTCTGATGTTGCTGAAGTGAAGATATGCAGATGAATTTGCTAGAATTGGGGCGTTTCTGTTTGCGACCCAGACCACTGTTTGAAGTGGGATTTGTTTGTACCAGATGCCCAAGTACTTACTGTTGGAGTTTCCAGGAGTGAAGAATCCGAACTCGAAGTTTTGTGATTTAGAAACAAGGGTATTGTTTTCTGGGAGAGAATCTCCAGGTTTAAGGGTGTCTTGTGGAGGTATCGCACTGTAAGAGATCAGTGTGAGAGAGAAGAGAATGACGAGAGGAAAAAGCTGATGGTGTTCGATGTTTGCCATTGCGGTCTCTTACGAGATATGCTCGCGAGTCGTCATCGTAAAGGATTGAACTTTTTTTATATTCAGGTTGATGGAGAAGCGAGAAACATGCGAAGCAACAGAGGATTGTTATATCTCTGTAATTACTAGATTTTCGGTTCAAGTGGTAGTAATTAGTACTGTATGGAAGAAAAAGGAAGTGTGTTTTCTTGTGCTTTGAGCCTAACAAAGCTAAACGTGGACGGAATTTGAGGCCAAAGGTCTCGGTGGAGTCAAATTGGGTGATTATAGTGCTTACAGGCTGACTAATAAAGAATAATAATATTTTTTAATTTTTTAAAGAAATATTTTATTAGTATTTTTGTCACAATTAATTTTATTATTTATAACAAAAAGTAATATGATTATTTTCCATAAATTTTGTTTAATTTTAAAAAAAATATTATTTTATAACCTAAATTATTTCATAATTTAAAATTTTGATATATTACTATTCCCAATAATACAATTTTCTCATTAAAATTTTACAAAATTTTTGTGAAAGCTAACCCTAGTACAAGTCGGTGATATCAGCTTGAAAATTGAAAGTGATTGAATGTCACCTAATCTAAATTTTTTATTTTTAACTTGGCTTAGAAGCATCGTTTGAAAAAGTTACAAAAGAGTCATTGAAAAAAAAAAGTAAAATAAAATAATCTTTGTTGGACTGAATCACAAATAGTTAATTAATTACACTAAGATAAATTTTAATATTATTTGAGTCATAAATAAAAAAGTTAATTAATAATATTTTTTAAACTCAAAAGAAAAATGTATGCAATATTATTGTAATTTCATTATACTCACCACATATATACAGTAAAATAAATACAATCTATACAATAAGACTACAAAATCAATATAATAAAGTTACAAAATTAATGTAAATAAAAAATATTTCAATTTTTCTAAAATATCAAAATAACAAGTATAAGAAAATAATTGATCTACCACTCTACCAACATTAGCATTTGGCTCATTGATAAAACTGTCATATCTAATTTAATCACAAAATTATACAAAATTAAAAATAAAAATAAGAGTAATTAAATTGTATTGTTTCTTTTTTTTTCTTTAAAAAAAGATTTGCAAATAGAGATAAAGGCTGGCAAAACAGGAAATTTGGTTTATTGCATGATAGCGTGTAAATAGCAAAATAAATTAAAAATAAAAATATGTGGTTGATGGAAAGAATGGAACAATAATTAGAAAAGAAAAGAAAAAGTTGCCAATTGGATGGGGTCCACGATTTATATATATAAAAAGAAAAGGCTAAGAAAAAGGAGTTAACAGTCACATGAATTGTTATTATCAAACTTGATATTTGTAATATTCAAATGCTTGTTCCGAAAAGTTGACTCAACTCTAAAAACGCTTTACTAATATGTACACTTCCATGTCCCTAAACGTAAAGAGCTTGAAAGCAACAAAGTACTGCACAAACTATGATTTAGAACCTAGCAAGTGAAAGCATTAAAGATGTAACAAGCCAACATGCAAGCGTAACAATCTACTTGAAATGGGTACATGTACATTACACCTCTTTAGGAGTGACAATTAGTGACACGACACAATAACCCGATACGAATACGATACAAAGTTAACGGGCTTGGGTTTAGCATAAATGAGTTTAGGTCAAAACGAGTTAAACACGATTAAACACGACTAAATGTAAGTCATAAACAAGTTAACCTGATAAACTCAAAAATTTTAAAAATGATACGTTTAATACGATTATGCATAAGTTAAGAGATAAATTATAAATAAGTTTATTTAAAATTAATATATTTATTAATTTGTTGATAGTGTAAGTTATTTATTTATTTTTTAGATATAATTTTTTAAATTTTAATTTATTTTTAATATGTTTTATATTTTTATTAATGTTTTTATAAAATATTATTTTAAAAATTAATTATAAAAAGTTAAATAGGTCATATACAGGTACACGATTATAAACACGGTTATATGACACGACCCATTTATGACACAATTCACTTACGACTTGACTGTTTACAATATATATGGCATGACTCATTTACGATACAACCCGTTTATGACACGATGACACGAATTGTCACCCCTATACCTCCTACGGTGGTTGCCAAAGCTCTAAATGAACTTAAAATGGGGCCATGGACTTGGATCTACCAATTGATACGAATGCCTTTAAGATTCAATTATAAACCACCTTCCCCTTGGTTGGATGTCAACCTGGTAATTTGCTTAAACCATCTGTCTTAAGCACGCAAAACCCACCAGATAGAAGACAAAGAGTTCTAGTATGTGTCGTGCTTTGTTAGTTATAAGAGCAAGAGCGTAGTCCTTCCTAACCTTAGCCATCTCTCCTGTTTAGTTGTCTATTAGGCTTGGCATAAAGCGTGTTCTATTGCTAGTAAGCAATTTTCCTCCAATCCTCTCTTGATGGAGACTTTTGCTTGCCTATCACACAGCTCTTGCACTCTCACTACACGTGATCCGCGATCCCTATTATCTATATATGAGGTGACTAGGGAAAGACTAAAAGAGACTACTAGTTGGATCATCTCAAATGCAACTGTCTTCCAATGGGTGGCGAAACAGTCGTTCGACGAATATGAAACAAAAACACCTATGCAGCAGTACTACAACTTTGATTGTGAAATATCAATTGCTTGTTAGACCTTGTAAATTATGTGACATTAGGATACTCCAAATTGGGGAGTTAAAGAGTTTCATCTCAATCTATATTTACTTGAATGATGCTACAAATCTCCATCAAAATTGTTATTTATTTATAATTGAATAAAAGCAAGGGATTCTTATAAGTGAATTTCATCAATTTGCTATATAGATAAAGCCAAAAAGTAGACTCTTGTGGATTCTTTTCTTTCCATGAGAAGAGAAAAACTTTATTCTTCGACAAGCTTTCTCTTGTAAAAATAAAGACACCCCAAGACAAGGTACAACCGGCAAGGCCCATCTATGGCATGGCAAACGACATTGAGCTACGCATTGGAGAATGGAAGGGTACTACTCTTCTCTTCGTCGTTCCACTGGATGACTTCCAAGTCATCTTGGGCATGGAGTTCATGAGTATTGGCAAGGGCAAGGCAATAAGGATTCGACTTACAAGATACAATGTAACTTATAACACTTTGTTGTCCCTACCTATGAGGTTGCTGGTTGTGAGTCTGATTGTTTTGTTGTGACACACCCAAGAGTTGAAGTTAGTGTCATTAGGCCATTAAAGAGTAATTCTTCAACGATCGATCATTGGCAAGCCTTAGGATCAAGTTGGAGCGGGGATACTACCTCCCCCAAGGCAAGAGTGACCTGGGCAAAATGAAGGTAGAAAGAAAAAAGAGTTTAACATTCATCTGGCTTTTTGAATGACTGTTGAACCTCTACAGGCGTAAGAGAAGTGAGAGGAGAAATTCAAATGGCCAGCATTAGTTGGCTTTGAACGACAAATGCAATTATTGTCATTGTCAGATTTTGGTTGGCTTAAGATAAAACGTGTTGTTGGCATAGCGTTTCTGTTTGTGGGCAACTCTCTCATCAAATTTTGTCATTGGTTTGACGATTGTTGTTGCCAAAAATCTTACTTCTTGTAATAAAATTTTAAGTATGACAATTAAATTATAAAAACAACTGAAAGTGTTAAACATGATATTAGAAAAAGAATATGATGAATCAAATTATAAATCAATTTATGCAGTAAGTTGTAGCAAAATTTGGACCAAAAAATTTTGATTAAATGTTTAAAAATAAGCTATAAGTAGTACTAAAAACAATTATGAAAAAAACTTAAATATAAATTAACCTACATATATACATTTAAAAAGTTTAAAATAAGATAAATATGTATTAAAAATAAATATATCCTAACTCATCAAATATATATATATATATATAAAAGCATTATTTGGAAGGTGAAAGTTTGGTGGTTGTTTTGGAAAATGAAAAACGTCAAACTTATTCACGTCTGAGGTGCAATATATTTTGACGCGCTATTCTAAATCTGAATATAACGTGGGAAATTGGACCGCCGCCATACTTAAATATAATATGAGAAATAAATACTATAAAAATTAAAAATTAGCCCATCCATCGATCTCTCTATATATGTATAATTGAATAATTGATCTTCTTTTGCTATTTTTGTAAATAAATTTTACAATTTTTTCAGTTTTATCCTCTTGTTTGCTATAGTTGGAGCAAAATAATAAATTTATACAATTAATTTTGTATTAAACTATTTCGTATGTTTTTGCTCATTTCATCTTTACATAAAATTATTTTTTTAATCGAGGAAGTATGGATTGAAACAATTTTTAATTTAATTTTGTTGTAAATATATTAAATACCTACATTTTGATATGTATGTAACCCCTATAATTAATTTTGTTGTAATTCTCGGTATTTCATAATGTTTAAATTAATAAAATTATTTAAATATTTTTATTAATATTTATTATGATTGATGTATGCTTCATACCAAAAATTTATATAAAGGGGATGTTATATTTTATGAAAATCATCAACGAAGATAATAATTTCTATGTAAAATTTATCTTTCTAAGTTTTCTTAGAATTCTCTATATTTTTTTATTAGTTTTAATTACATTTATAACATGTTATTAGTTTGATCTCACTATTTCTAATCCAAAAAAATATGAAGATCAAAGAGATTACTCTAAAGCAATAAGAGTTTGCAAGGTAAAAAATTAATATATATATATATATATATATATATATATTATCTACTATAAATTATTTATAATGTTACCTCTAACTGTTCAGAGCAATTGGTGACGGTATCTTCTTATCTCACAAGAGGGCAAGGATTGAAATCACCCCCGTCCCCCCTGTTGTAACTGTTGTTGGCAAAAATATATATATGTATGTATGTATAATGTTAGTGGTTAAAAATATATTTTATAATTGTATCTTGTATGATCTTATGCGTTAGAGATTACAAGTTAAAATATGATAATTAAATAATTTATTTGATATTATTATTAATACTATTCTTGATTTTTATAATATAAAAAGTATTATAAATTTGAGTTGATAGGTAAGTCTTCTTTTAAGTACAATTAAACATTGAAAGTCAGACAGTTGATTATATATAATGAGGTCAATTATTCTAAGGAGTCTTCTCACTGTCCTTTCTTACTTTAAGGTTATCCACAAATTACATTTTGATTAAAAAATTAACATGTGAATATATAAATTAAGGTTTATATTTTTATTAGCTAATTTGGTGATATTAACTTTAATCTAAAAATCAGATATTATTCATTTTGTTAGGAACAAACCATGCGTGTATTTATTTATTTATTTTTATTATTATTCTATTGTATATGAGTGTTTATTTGTAAATTATATACATAAAGCTCAAAAGTAAATATATATGTTTAATATTAAGAAAAAAGGGTAGATTTATATCTTGTATTTGTACTAAAATTGTATGATATACATAATATAATACATTCATTTTGTTCAAAGTAACATAAATATAAATTTTTATATATAAGATAGTATAAAATAAAATATATGTGACTATTTTTTATTATAATATTTATCTTATCAATATTATAAATATGAATGATTTTAATGAATATAGGTATTGAATTGTTCAACCGCGTTTGATGCATGGGCAAAATAATAATAATTTTGACAAGAAAAGTCACCATTTCCATCTGAACGTTGATATAATCATTATAATATATGAGTTAAAAAATATACAACAGTGATCAAGGCAAGAAATATCTTTAATATCTAGTGGTCATAATTTTTAAATAATTAGAATGAGCTATAAAGTAACAAAGATTGAAAATTTGATGAAATTATGCTTTTAAATTAAAAAAAATAGAAAAACTCTTAAAGGAGACTGTTTATCTAAATCATAATATATATCGGTGATAAATTTATAATTTTAATTATTTATTTTTCTTTAGTATTGAGTTAACTTAGTTTATTATAATATTTTTTATATTTTGTTTATATATTAAGCTACATGAGAAAACAATGTATGTGATTGATTTTTTTTTTAATATTTTGATTCAAATAAAAAATAAAAAAAAAATTGTGAAAAAAAATGTTTATAACTTGAAGCTATAAAAAATTAGTTGAAATCTTAAATAAAAAGATTATTATGTTTGATTGTACTCAAGATTGCAATTCCAATGAGTTGTAAAAATATTATGATACTTAATTTAATACATTAAAGTTGTAAAACTTGAGTCACGTAAATAAAAAGCCTCACAGCCTAAAGATATTTATAAAAATAATATTTTATAACTTAACACTATTGAAAAATAATATTAATATGATTATTGGTCAGAAACGTTATCAGTAAATTTCTCTAGCATGAAGCTATTAAAAAATTATAAAAATTAGAATTTGATAGAATTATAGCTAGTCAAAAGCTATGAAATATTTTGAAAGGTTAAAATTATATTAGAATGATAATACTCTATATGAAACTAGATTGTGTTATTTCTAATAACTCATATATATATAATTATTGATTTATAAATTAACCTGAAACTAATATAAGAGCTAACCTAGTAGTAATTAAACATTTTTAAAATTTTTATTTCACCATTTTTTCAATTGAAGAATATTTGATTACTAATTAGCATTTTATTTAATTATTTTAATAATTATTTAATAACCTAATAGTAATTAAACATTTTATTTAATTATTTTAATAATTATATTATTTAATGTTTTTCTTATACATTTATTTATCATTTTAAATTAATTTTATGGATATTTTATTATAAATATTATTAAGAGATTCATCATAATTAAGTTTACACATAAAATTACTATATTAATTAATTAAATAACCTAGAAGCTTATTTTGATTGTATGATGAGTAATGCAATTTAAATAGTAAAGTGTCAAAAAATGATATTTATACTAAAAAAATATTATTTAATGTTGAAATGCTCTCAAAGTAACACTAAAGTGTTGAAGTATTTTTGTAAAAAAAATGTGATAAAAAAAATCACATTTTGATATATTTTATATGATAAAACTCGTAATTGAGATTATTTTAATAACCATAATTATGGTTACTATTGTTAATAACATAGTTATTGACATTATTTTAAATATAATACTACTCTTCTAAAGTAGAACAATTTCATTATTGCAACATAAAATTATAAATTATAAAGCGTATGCATTATATGTTAAATAAAATGATATTAGTCAAATACACGTAGTATCATCATGTAATTGATTAATACTTCAATAAAAAAAATAAGTTAAAGTTAAAAAAAAATTATTAATAATTTTTAAAAAGTAACTTGTAAATTAGTAAATGTGACATACTTACAATGATAAATAATGCATTATATTTTACTTAATTTTGGATATATGTAAGCAAAAAGATATCAAAAGTTGAAAAATGTCCTGATATATTAAAATAAGAAGTCAATTGAAACATATTGTGATTGAGAACAATGAATCATTTGATACAAATATATTTATATTCTTGCACATTGACATAATTAATCAATATTCAAAGGAAGCAATTTTTTGACATTGAAAAACCAAATTTAGAATAATTGTATATAAAATTGTTAGTGTAATATGAGATCAAGTGAACAAGAATGTCATAAGAATCTTAAGAAGAAATTCAAAATTAACTACTAGTTTATAAGATCAATTATATTTAGATATATATTAATTAACTAATGCATAAATTATTTGTAAAAATTTGACACGCATGAAGTAAAATTAATCAGTCAAGTCAAATAACATAATCTTTTCAAGCTAAAATATATGCAACATATTCCTAAAAAAGAATAAAATAATGTTAAAAAATATGTCCTATGAAGATGTGCAAATTGACAATTTATATTTTATGAAAAGGAATAAATTGGAAGGATATGTATCTTGAGCTATAAATATTTTGAAAAGCGATACAAATTGTAAAAGTAGATATATTATAAGGAAAATAAATTTAATATAAATGTCCAATAAAATGACATAAGTATGTCTCGTATATGAAAAAATTTATCATAGATTCAATACATGTGTTAAATAATAAATAAAAATGAATATTACTCATAATATTTATAATATAAGAAATTGTCAATTGATATTTAAAAAAAAAAATGAGAGTCGCATGCTATAGATTGTTGGAAAATGTTGAAATTGAAAATGAGTAATTTCAAAGAAAAAATTTATGTTTGACAGTGTATGATGTATTGAATATAATTGAATATTTTATGAAGATATTTTAAAAAAAAAATAGATCCATAAATGATGATATATATGAAAATTTCTTAAAAAAATTTAAAATGTATGCTTGAAGCAAATATATGACGATCCGTCCCATTTGACATTGACTTTTATAGAAGTCTATACATTTTGACATAATAATTTGGTTATTATTAATGAAAATATGCATATTATTTAATTTCATAAAATTTACACTTTTTTATGTTATTTAAATGTTTAATTTTAAAAAAGGCTGAATTTTAAAATATTAAGAATTATGATATAAATTTAACTTCAAATCAATCATGGCATTGTTACGAGCCTAATGCAACTGTTCAGCTCAAATCAAACATCGAGCACGAAAATTAAGGTTTGACGTTGAGCACACAAAACAAGACAAGTTGTTGGTTTTATGATCACATGGATTTGGGTCCTATGGTTTTGTGAGTCATAACAAACCCACATAGGCCCTCATGTGTTGGCACCATACATGAGTTCAAGACCAACCAAGTGACAACATTAACCATCAAAACCCCATACAAATTTAGTTTTCTTCTTTGAAAAACAAACAAACAAACAAAAATTTTGCCCCCCTTTTCTCTTGATGTTGTAAGAAATTTTACATTAAAAAGAGGGACAGAGCTTGAAATGTCTTATTTAGAGCGTGATTTTGAAATTGTTCCAAGAAACAAGAAAGCCCAGGTTGTGTTGTCCAACATAATTTGAATTCAAGCTCATTAAAGGTGGTTAGATGTAATTTTCAACATTGAGTGAGTCTAATCTTGAGATAAATCACTTGATCTGAGCCTTTTCTATGTTGATTTAACTGATTTTAAATGAGGATTAAGACATGGAAATTACTAAGGTATGTGCATGGATTGATAAATTCACTTGAGCTTCATTTGTTATACAGTGATTTTAATGTCTTAGTTTCATGCTAACATAGTATAAAAATTCATGATGCCCGCTTAATTGATGATTAGGTTAAGTTTTGGATAGAATTATGTAATGAATGCCGTATGATTTGAATGAAAAAAAAAGTTATCTTGCTGGACATTGATAGGGCTTTGAATGATATGAAAAATACATGAGCATACGATTATTATATTTACCCTAAATTGTGATCATGCCATATATGTGGAATGCTATGAAATTCAGTATGATCATATATATGGGACATGAGTTATTTATTGGCATTAAAATAAAAAGCATCATGGTTGAACTCTTGATGTATTAGTGATTAAATTATGAGAATAGTAATGCATGATTATAGTTCAAACACTTGGAATTTTAAGTGCTATCATCACATATGTGTATGTCCTATTTTTAGGGTGATTTTATAAATTCTGTTAACAAAGTAGTCATATAAAGTTGAAGTTTGGTGCACATGTTGTCGTGATACTTAGGATTATTGTATTCAAATTCCAACCCCAAGTAATTAGGGTGGATAAGGCAAATTGATGATATAGTGACTATCTAACACATTGCTTGGACCCGAAAACTAAAACTTATTAATAGGGTTAGAATATATATGAAATGACCTCAGAAAAATATGAAATAAAATTATAAGTTTAATAAACAGATACAAAAAGTTTTATGAAAATCCAATGAGCTAATAGATCATAAAAAAATTGGCAAATTCACTATGCGGAGATAAATTTGTATAAAGAAAAGATTTCAACTGTAATACCCTAAAATTTTGTACTAAATGAAACAAAACGATAAATGAAGTCTAATTCATTTCTAAAATTAATTGACAAGTTTAAATTTGCTCAAAAACCTATCAGAGAAGTGAAAGTTAAGAAAAATGAACGAAAATAAAATAAAATGAGATGAAGTTAACACCTTAAATGGTTTAGGCAACCAAAATGTATTTCATGTGCCCAATTAAGAGTTCATTTACTTGGTATGCATCATGAGAATCTAAATTAGAAAAGAAAATAGGAAAAAAAACTAAGCCAATTGAAAGTTATAAATTTATGTGAATCCAAAAGTGTATGTTAAGGGCCAAAAATCCTAACCAAATGAAAAATACGAATTCATCTTAAATTCGTGTAGACCCAAAATGTGTGACCACCCTAAGCATGTGCAAACCACATGAGTAATAATGCCATGATCATGTACAGTATGCCCTATACATAAATAAGTAAATCGTCCATGATTTTTTAGAAACCCAAAAAGAATGATTCCATGTACCAAGCTAAAATGATCATGTACACCCAAGCCATGCACACACCCTAAAACATATACCCTCTTGTGTGTGTGTGTGTGTGTGTGTGTGTGTGTG
>JAJIYU010004067.1:0-25117 GCA_030144865.1 Tinospora cordifolia
GTGTACACAATTGCTTATCAAACTGAATTGGACGTCTTGATAAAACTAAAACCAACGCTAGATTGGGATTTAATTTACACAAACAAGTACTTTTTCCCTGAGGACGATATCCGGTCTCACCGGTATTACTACTACGATCTTGTTCACTTGCAGGATCGTCAACACATGCCTTTAGTCAAAGGATCAACAATCATCAACTCAGTGCTAATGTGTTCAGTGACCACTTTCTTTTCCTTAACACGTTCTCTAATAGCTAAATATTTAATGTCATATGCTTACTATAACTACCACTCTTGTTGTTCTTAGACATAAACGTAGCAGCTGAGTTTTCACAGTACAATCTCAATGGCCTAGAAACTAAATCAATTATTCTAAGCCCAGACATGAAACTCTTCAACCATACACCATGCGAGGTAGCCTCAAAGCAAGATATGAACTCAACCTCCATAGTGGAAGTAGCATTCCATGTCTGCTTTGCACTCTTCCAAGGTATAGCTCCACTGGCCAGCATGAAGATATAGCCAGATGTTGATTTGTGTGAATCAACATAGCCAGCAAAGTCTGCATTGGAGTAACCAATCACCCCTCCAAACTGTCAATTTGTTTATACATGAGAATGTAATCCTTTGTTCCTTGAAGGTATCTCATCACCTTCTTTGCAACTCCCCAGTGGTCAACACCTAGGTTATTCTGATATCTCCCTAGCATCCCAACAACAAATGCAATGTCAAGTTTGTTACAAACATGAGCATACATCAGGCTTCCAGTGGTTGAAGCATAAGGAATGATTTTCATCTATTCTCGCTCGAGCTCATTTTTGGGACATTCCAATGGGTGCCTACACTTGGTGAATAGTCCTTCATCCAAAATCTCTCTAAAACTTTGTTGATATAGGTCTCTTGAGACAAACCTAAAATGCCTAGAGATCTTTCCTTATAGATCTTAATGCCAATAACCTAAAATGCCTTTCCCATATCCTTCATAGCAAACCCCTATCATTAGTCGCAAGCAAAATATCATCCACATAAAACACAAGAAAACACAACTTGCTCCCACTAACCTTCTAGTATATGCATTGATCCATGACGTTCTCTTTGAAAGCAAATGAAATGACAACATCATGAAATTTCAAATACCATTGACAAGAAGCTTGTGTTAATCCATATATGGTTTATTAAGTTTATAGACAAAGTGTTCACCATCACTACAAGAGAATCCTTCAGGTTGTTTCATATAAAGCTCTTCCTCTAGATCAACATTTAGGAAGACTAATTTCACATCCATTTGATGCAAATCCAAATCAAAATAAGCAACCAATGTCATTATCACACAAAGAGAATCCTTCTTAGATACAAGAGAAAAAGTCTCTGTGTAGTTGATCCCTTCCCTATGACTGAATCCTTTGGCCATGAGTCTTACCTTATGCCTTTTAATGTTACCTTGTGAGTCTTTCTTTGTTTGAAAAACCCATTTACATCCAATGGCTTTTACACCATCAAGCAACTTGACAAGATTCCATATTCCATAAGACGCCATCGAATCCATCACATCTTTCATGGCATTGTACCAAAAGTTTGAAACCTCAGAACTCATGGTCTATGAAAACGTTTCAGGATCATTTTCAACTCCAACACTGTACTTAGACTCTTGTAGATAAACAACATAGTCATTAGGAATTGTTGATTTCCTTATTCTAGTAGATCTTCTTAATGTTGCATCAATATTCTCCTAAGGAGTATGATTATGTTGTTTAGCAGGTTGTTCAATAGCTTTAGGCGTATGTTAAACTTTGACATCTACTGGATCAAGATTAACAGCTTGCGGTGCTTCTTGAACTAGTTCTTTAACACGCAATTGTACTTGAGGCGTGTTGTTAACAACAATGATCAATCCATTACTTGAAGTGTCATACTGAGCATTTGAATGATCTTTCTTAGGAACAAAGCCCAGGGATCGATCTCTCCCACTTATCAAGTCATTTTCAAGAAATTTTACATTCCTTAATTCCATAAACCCAATGCTATGAGATGGAAAATAAAATCAGCATCCCTTAGACCTTTCAGCATATCCAACAAAATATCCACTTATGGTCCTTGGGTCCAACTTCTTTTCTTGTGGATTGTAGACTCTTACTTTAGACGAACATCCCCAAATGCGTATATGTTGCGAACTTGGTTTCCAACCTTTGAATAACTCAAAAGGCATTTTTGGAACAACCTTGCTTGGAACTCGGTTAAATATGTATGTAGTCGTCTTTAAAGTTTTACTGCACAAGGACTCAAGAAGTTTGGAGCTAGCAAGTGTGATTTGCATCACGTTCAATAATGTTTGATTTCTCCTTTCAGCTACTCCATTTTGGTTAGGAGAACCTGGCAAATAGTATTAGGAAACAATCCCATTCTCTTGAAGAAACCTCACAAATGGACCAGATGTTTGTCCACTCTCAATGTATCTACCATAGTACTCTCCACCTCTATCTGATCTCATGATCTTAATTTGTTTGTCGCATTGTTTCACTACTTCTACTTTAAACATCTTAAAAGCATCTAGTGCTTCATTCTTACTATTAAGCAAGTAGAGATACATGTAACGTGAGCAATCATCTATGAAAGAGATGAAGTACTTATCATGTTGTGTATCCATGTTTGGACTATAAATGCTTGTATGTATGATTTCCAATAATTCAAAACTTCTTTTGGCACCTTTTTTCAACTTGTTAGTCTGCTTTCCCTTAATGTAGTCTATACAAGTTATAAAGTCAATAAAGTCTAGAGTACTACGTATCCAATCATTCACCAACCTTTTAATTCTATAATTGGAGATATATCGACGTCCCAATCTCCAATACCACAACCTAGAAAACTATTCATTGATAACACATCGTTTTGTACCAATATTTTATGAACGTGCATCGTGGTATGGTTATCATTGTTTTGCAAATTAAGGAGAAAAAGACCATTGGGCAAAGGACCATATCCAATAACACCAGATTTATAAAATAAATTAAATCCGAAGTCTAAAAAGTTAAAGGAATAACCAACTGATACAAGTCTGGAAACTGAAAGCAAATTCCTAGAAAAACTAGGAATATAAAAGTTCTTTTCTAAATTTAAAATGAAACCACTACTTAAAACCAATCTACACCTTTTGATGGCCTCCACATGCATCTTGTTTCCTGAATAGACGCTACGCGCACTTCTCATTGGTTTGTGTAGGTCTTGCAAATCCTGCAATGAATTAGTAACATGGATTGTAGACCAAGAATCAATCCACCATGTGTTATAAGTAAGATCAATCATATTGGATTCATAACAAACAAATGACAGTTAAATACTTTTTTATCAAGCCACTTCACAAACTTGGAGCATTGTTTCTGAACGTGCCTGTTCTTTTTGCAAAAGAAGCACACAATCTCCTTCTTAATGTCCTTTTAACGAGGGAGTTTTCCCTTTCTCTTGTACTTGGCTTAATCTTTCTTCTTGTTCTTTCCAGGGGTAGTCAAGTTCACATTTTTCCTTTCCTTTTCCTCTTCCTCCATAAGCAGCCTACCTTCTTCCTGAAGACACATGGTCAACAACTCAATGATTCACCATTTGTCCTTATGTGTGTTGTAGGATATCTTAAATGGGCCATATTATTGAGGTAAGGTACAAAGGATGTAGTGAACCAAGAAAATTTCTGACATCTCAACTTCTAATGCTTTCAACTAAGCAGGAATATCCCTCACGCGCATGATATGATCACGCACACCCCTAATGCCGGTGAGCCTTAAGGACAAAAAGTATTGTATGATCAGGGTGCGCGCCATTGCCTTGTTTGAAGTGGCAAATTGTTCATCGATAGCTTTTAGCAAATCTTGGACCTTTTTAGCCTGCTCGACTAAACTCCTTATATCAACAAAGATCTTAGTTTTTATAAACATCACACAAAGACGATCGGATCACTCCCACTTTTCATAAAGCCAAATTTCATCTGAAGTGCTAGTTTCAATAACTATAGGGGGTTCACCTTCCTTATGACATAGTCTATGTCCATGCATCCTAAATGAAGAAGAACTCTTTCCTTCCACACTTTGTAGTTGTCCCCTTTGAGCTCGGGAACATCATATTTCATATAAGAGAAATTACTAGGTCGAATTACTGCAATAAATTAAACATTCATGCTCATGTTACAAAATTCGAGGCCAACAAAATTATGACATGTTCTAACAATGTAAAATCATGAGAAATATGAATCTAGTAACATAAAACTTGCCTGTGGGCTAAAGTTCCAATTCAATTGGATTCATTTTTTAAATTTACAATAAGGCTATCAAATTATGTTCCTTTTCCTAATCCCTGTTGGTAAATTAGAAAATATAGTTTGACATTTTATCCTAAATAATCATGCATAATCCGATAAAATTCTTGTGGGATAAGATTTATCATTTCAAGTATGATACCTTAATATATATATATATAATTAAAGATGTTGTGGCTACTCCCTAATTAATTAAAACTATATGAATCACTTAAACATTAACTAAATCTTTAGGATCATATTATTGTTAAACCAGATGCAATACTAACATAAAATTGGACATCAATGCACTAATATTATTCAACTTAATATTGCATGTATAATAAAATAGTAAATTATTCACACAAATAACAAAATAAATAATATAAGGAAATAAATATCCAAATTTAAATTCGTAGAGAGCCCTTTATTAGAATTAATCTCAATGTGTAAAAATTATTTAACCTAATAATGTATGCATAATAAATTAAATTTTAATGTGAAACATTATTTAACTAAATGTTATATATATATAAACAATGAAGATTATATATACAACTAACCAAAATAAATTAATTTAATCACATTAAAATTCTACATGTTAACTATAATATTGCATATAGAAATTTTTCTTCTTTATTTTAATGTCAAATACAACTAGGCCTACTATTGCTCACGGCCTAGCTGGGCCTATAATGTTCAAGGCAATAGCTGGGTCGTGAAATGTTGCCTTTCTTCAACCTCATTATCCTAGGGTTGAATAAGAATAAGCAAGCACCCAGCAGCCATGGCAGTTGCCTTTTTTTTGCATACCATTGCAGCTACTATGAATCTGCACGGTACTTGTTCGTCTATCAGCGATCAAACTTTGCTGGAGATCATCGCTGCCAGCTTGTTACCAGTGGTGACGAAGTCACTAGAATATCCCCTTTTTTGTCAAAATCCCATTTTAATAGTTATTCATATCAGAAATTCAATATCTAAGAGATTTTGGATCACTTCTTGCTTCAAAAACATCTCAACGTCGATTTTGTATTTTGACAGAATGTACAGAAACGAAATAACAATAAAGCAAGGCAGATGATGAAATTTAACAAGGCTCTGATACCAAATATAAAAATAAATTATTCTAAACATGTTCAGCAATCAAATGAACACAAATGAATAAAAAACGGAAGCAAAGAGCAATCAAATAACATACCTCCAACCATTGCCATGAATATAAATGGTTTTCTAAATATGAAATTCGATTTTGATGATTCTAAAACCCTACTCTTCAATCACAAATGGCGTATTCAAAAATTGAATTGAAGAGTGGTGTTAGGGACCAACTGAAGATGCACAATCATTTATATGCTCGATCCATCAAAGAGCAAAAAATTGAATGTGCATTTGAGCGGCTAAAAACATGAGTGGTTAAAATGCAACCCTCAAACCCACTTCCTAAAATGATGCGAAGTTGTGGGACCACATTTTGGCCAATTGACTTGGTTGTTTTCAATACTTCAGGAGAAAAACTAACAATAATATGATAAAAAAAAATCATGTTTTATTGGCCATGAAGTGTGCTTAAAGGCCACTTTTTTAATGGTATTAAAGTGGGCCAAAAATTATGCAGGTAATAGGCTTCTTAGTGTTCATAGGCATGGTAATTAAAAATTGGCCATGAAGTGTACTTAAAGGCCACATTTTTTTAATGGTATTAAATCACAGCAAAAAATTATGCTTGTAGTAGGCTTATTAGTGTACATATGCATGGGAACTAAAAATTGGCCATGCATGCACTTTATACATGAAAAACCTTAACTATGGTAGTTGAAAATGCGCTAAAAAGGCTATTTCAAATTAGTCTTAAAGTCCAAAAAAGGGAATTTTACAAATTAGGTAATAGTGAATAAAAAATGTTACTATATAGGGTATGAAAATTTACCATTTAAACTTAGATTTTAATCTTAAATAGTCTCACAAATCAATACTAGAAAATGCGGGAAACATGTGTTAGGTCTTGGGTATGGGAATCGAGAACACGAATTGGGAGGGTCAAATATCAAAGCGGATGTGACTAACATCTATCTTATTTTGGTTTTAATGTTCCATGCATGGGTTATAATGTTTATTTTATGAATATAGGTTCATGATGGTGTACCTTGTGTATAACTTGGTTGTTTGAATCTATTGTCAACATGTGTTTATAGTGCTGAATAATTTGGTATATTTATCATGTTGCCTGAAATCATGATGTAGACTTAGAATTGATTATTAAATTATTGGTATCATAATTGTTCCATGGGATATGTCTCTAAATTATAATAGATGGTGACATGCAACAGTTATGATGAATATGTAAGTGATAATCACTAAAAGAAGACTAAAAAGCTATTAACTACATACTGGGCCGATCATTGTCCATTTATGTCATCTCAGGTATTATCCCTAGATGCATAGGTTCAACATAGTATATTCATATTTGATTACTGTGTAGATATCCTATTGTGAGATGTTGAGTCTTAGGATCATAGATTGATAAAATATCACATCTATTATTTTGTCTCAGGTTTACTCGCGAATCTAATGCTTACTTTGGGGTTGTTTCTTATAATTTGATGTCTTCTCTTTGAGATGTCCTTAAGGGTCTAATGCATACTTTGGAAGTGTTCTTAGACTACAACACGAGTTGATGATTGTTAAATCTAAGAAAGGAAAATATTTTCAGTCTTAGTGTCAACCTTAAATAAATATTGGTTGAAATACTTAATGCTTGACAAGTGTTTGATGTGTATGTGAATATTTGAGTAAAATAGGGGGTCTAGAATATTTTGATTCATTGGGCTCAATGACCTCACGCCAATACTTTTTTTTTCCTATTGCAAGTAACATTTAATCTTTTTAAACGTGATGGGAGCAATTTGTGGATGTAGTATTTTGTATTAGTCCATCTCTGGGTAGAATGGACTTAAGTTTATTTTAGAGTTTTAATAAAATTGTTGGTTGGCTTATTTAATTTCTTTCTAAAAAACACTTTATTAAACTTTGAACTTTTAGATAGTTAATGAATGTTGAGGATCATTTATTTGATACTTATTATTCTTATTATTATTTTATACTTATTATTCTTATTATTTCTGATAATGGTGCCTTGTTTATTGTTACATTGTTTGATGTGATATTGAAGTCTTTATGGTTAAGGCAACAAAATTTGTTTCAGAAATGATGTGGTATATATGTACAGTATGCAATAAATGACAGCAACAAGAATAGTATAATTAGCATCCCATCTTTCGGGGGGCCCAAGTTTAAATTTAAATAAATGTTTTGAAATAAAGTAGCATGAGGGGGCATTTTGGAAATTTTGTTTTGAGTAACCAAGCTCCCGAAGATGAGGTGTTATAAAAACTATTGGATTTTATAGCTAATTAATGAACAAAATGTCTTGAGTTGTTCAATTGTTTTCACAAACCAAGACAACAGTGCACATGCAACTCAATTTGGACAATTTCATTATGCACGATTATGTTTATTATGGCCCCAAACAACTCTTGAATTCAAAAGTGCACTAGAGATACAAAGCTTAAATTCTCATAAAATTGACATAGGTCACAATAAAATAAGTGATTTCGTAATAAGAGTACTCCTACATTTAATATCTCACATAATAAATATAATATAGAAATCATTAAAAACAATTGTTTAACCTTACTATTTTATAGTTAGCACTAACAGATCATGAGTTAGAATTCAAATTTCTTAGTGCAACACCAAATTCCATCATTTAATTGTCCCTTTTAAAACTAGTTCTTAGAATCTTCAGTCCCTTAGGTTAGGCATCTACAACATAAGTCAATTTGAGAGGCTTTAATTTCATTCTCTCGATAAACAATTTATTTGATTTCTAGGCAAGCATTTTAGTTAGCAGATCCATAAAATTATCTTATTTGTATAGTCAATGAAGATTACTCCATTTTCATGTAACTATTTAATGGTATTATGTGTCAATGTATATGTTATGACTTGCCATTATATATCTTATTTGTTTATTATAGACATACAATAACAATGAATTATACAATAAAAACATGTTTTTGGCAGTATGGAACATCTTCTAAGAAACTTTGAAGTCATTTTACTTCTTCTCCAATCTTACCTAAAGCTATGACTAAGATTTTATAGCATATCTTACTATACATGTTTGTTTAGAGATTTTTTAAGATACTACCCATCCTACAATTGTGAACACATGTCAACTAATGGATTTAGCATCCTTAAAGTTTGATATTCAATTTGCATAGTATATAATTTAAGAACAATTGGATATTTTGTATAATGTAACCTATAATTTTGAGGTATAGTGTTAGTATCTTAACATATAGATTAAGATTTTCCAATGATATTGTCAGGGCTTGTTTATTTCCAATGATCTTTTCTTGGATTGCTCATTAACCAACTCAATCAATTTACAGTGCATGCTATGTCAAGCCTTGTGCATATCATGATATACATAATACTACCTAAGATACATACATATTCTAAATGATCTTGGGTTTATTCTTTATTCTTAGTTAAATGTACATTAACATTTATAAGTGTCTTTCTTATATTAGTATCATACTTTTTGAATTTATTCTAAGCATTCTCAATGTAATGTGATTGTAATAGTACTAATTAATTAAGAAATTTAGAGATTTTAATTCCTAATATAGCTACAACTTTCCTATCCTTCATATCAAAATGTTTTGTCAACATTTCCTTGGTAGATTTGATGCTAATTTTTTAATTACTTATAATCAACATATTACCACTTAAAAGCAAACAATAAATTAGCTCTTTAGTGTATCTTTGGTATACATACATTTGTCACATTCATTTATTTTAAAACAATTTGCTGACATAACATTGTTAAATTTAATATTTTATTGTTTTGGTGCTTGTTTCAACCCATATAAAGATTTAATAGGGTGGCAAACCAAATATTCTTATCCTAATGTGGCAAACTCTTCATGTTTGTTGTGTACATATTTCTTCTTCTAATTCACCATTCAAATATGTTGTCTTTACATTTATTTGATGTATTTCTAGATTATTGATTGCTACTATAGCATTAGCATGGATGTTATTCTAGCTATTAGTGCGTAAGTGTTAAAGAAATCAAAGCCCTTTCTTTGTTTAGAACCTTTGGCTACTAATTGAGCTTTACATTTATCAATTGAACCATTTGCCTTTAACGTTCATTAAAAATTGATTTATACCCTAAGGCTTCATATATGATAGTAAATCAACTAGTTCCCAAGTATGATTTTGAACAATTAATTGAATTTCACTATTTAAAACTATTTTTTAATCAGAAGCGGTAGGGTTTGACATAACCTCTTTAAAAGTTTAAGGCTCATTTCTAACAAAAATGTTAAAAAAATCAAGATCAAAATATTTTATAATGTTAGTTATTTTATTGCGTCCATGTCGCAACTCACTTTGTACAAGTAACATCATGACCGACACATAATATCATATGCGCTACATCTACGTATATCCCGAAGAATTGCTCCTGAATGGCAACAAGCTGTTAAAGACGAGGTACAGAAGTTGCTGGATGTCGGTTTCATTAGGAAAGTTGAGTATCCAGAGTGGGTGGCCAACATCGTGGCGGTACCTAATAAAAACGAGAAAATACGGGTATGCATCGACTTCACCGACCTAAATAGGGCCTGCCCAAAGGACAGCTTTCCTATTTTGTTTGCCTATCACGTAAAAGCGGAATGAAACTGAAAACAGCTCGTAGAGGCCACAACAGGACACGAGCTGTTAACATTTATGGATGCATATTCTGGTTACAACCGGATCCCCCTGCACGAAGCTGACCAAGAGAAGACTGCCTTCATCACAGATCGCGGACTGTATTGCTATAAAGTCATGCCCTTCGGGCTCATATCTGCCTTTATTACTCTGTATTTCACAATATCCCTAAAAATTTCTCGACAATCTCCCTTAAAATATTGACTTATCCCAAAGAAAAATATCACTTGATAGACAATTCATTACTCAACCATTTCATAAACAAATAATCCCTGAAAACATTTTCATCCACCATAATTCATAGCTCATAATCATCAGTTTCCAATACTCTCATCTAATTCAAATAGAAACCATATCCCTCTACGTAATATTACATATACAGTCACAACTATAATTATAAAAATATGAGCTTACAAAATAATTTAATATGCATACATAACAATGATTGAAGAGTAGTCTACTCTTCTTATGTTAGTCACTTTGTTTTTCGATCTTTTTTTAAAATGTTGAAGAAAATAAGTGAACAACAACACACTCAGTGAATGTTCTTTATCTATGGCATTTAGATGTATTTAAATAATCATATAGACAATCAAATCAAGTAAACACATTTAAATTTACTATTCAAATTTGAATAATACATATATGCATTTTAACGTAGTGATCATATTATGATTTTAATCATGCAAAATTTACTAAAATACATTCATATGTATATCTTCCCAAAATAGAGTCAGTCTCACTTTTTATCTAGCCTTAACAATAGTAGACTACACCTCTAAGTATCACCTCCTCCACAATCATTTTGAGGATTATCACATAGAGAAAGTTGATACTTCTTATGGTTCAATCTCACATGGATTATCACATAAAAAAGTATTTTTCTCTATGGCTCAGTCCATCAAAATGATTCCATGTTTTGAATTTTCTTTTGCAAATCCAAAATACATTTTCGTGTAAATACAATTTCATAAATTTCAAACCAATGTAACATATGTTCATACAGATAGCATGCTTACACTCAAATCATTTTTTATATTTACAATGTCATATAAATAACCAAGATAAAGAAATACTTTCAGGATACCAAAAACTTATCCCGTTTAGCAAATCTCTCACTTTCTTGTTCAATAATCAATCTCTTTTAATTTATTGTAAATTAAGTAAAATAATTTATCATTTCCTCTAATATATATTATTTTCTATGTACATATGTTTTATTTGCATTACATTACCCAATAAGATTTAAGTTCTCAACTTAACTAACTAACTCTCATCCCACATTATCATTTCCTTTTTCTATTATATACATTTTATTTCATCTGGGTCCCACCCCATATAATAATCCATTTTTTCTTCAATTACAAAAACGTAAATTAAAGTTATCAATCAATCTCCAAAAAGAATAATTTTGATATTATTAAGTTCAGAATTTTATTCTCTACATTTCAATACCTCTCAATTAAAATTTTAGCATTAATATATATATCCCCTATGTGTTAATTTTCAATCACTATAAAAATTCATAAAAACTACATGAGTACAAAAAGATCACATATTTGTGTTCTACTCAATAATCTAAACAAGATGATATATTTTTGTATAGTTTTACTCTTTGTAAATATACACATTATTTTTTGTAAAACACTATAAAACACTATCTATATCAAAAATTATACTACTAGAATTGTAATACGTAGCTCATATAGCATTTTTGTAAATAGATTAAGAGAACGTAACTTACCTATGGGTTAGATCCATTGAATTTTATGTTTTCTCCTTCATCATTTTGGTTCTCTGGTTCTTCTAAAAATGACAAATCGAAAGAAAGAAGAAAGAAGGAACAAGAAACACCCTCTTCACTATTGTTATATATATATATATATTATTTAAAGCCATGGGTCCCACCCAGAACCTTGTCTTTTATCTTCTTACATCTACCATTTTTATTTTTATTTTTTTTCTTTTATTTATGGGTCTTTCCACATGACTTATCCTTTTATATATATAGGTGTGTGTGTGTGTGTGTGTGTTTTTGTTCTAATACTTATCGAGTGTCATAGTCCAAGTGGAGGACCATTACTTCTAAATAGTGTTACAAGTTCTTTTTTTTTAAATTGATTCATCCATATTTTATATGAAAAAATATGTTAAAAATTGATGCAATTCTATATTTTATTATTGTATTTATATGTATATCAAGAATGTTTGATTTAAACACAAGGAATTTATGTGCACTACTGTTATGAGCATAACTAATGAATATACAATCAATGGTTTTACTTCCTATATTAACCCTTTTAGGTTCAAGTATAACTACCTTAGCTAAATATCTTCACACTTTTAAAATATGCATAAGAAATTTTTTTTCCCTTTCCATAATTCATAAGAAATAACATTTTTATTTTTTAGGTTATTTTAATAAGAATGTGATTAGCGAAAAGAATTGTTCCCCCACAAATTATGAGGTATCCAAAACTTATCAACATTTATCATTTCTTTTATTTTGTGATTCTTATGTTCAACAATAACATTTGATTGGGGTGAATAAGTAACAATGGTTTGATGAATAATGTCATGTTCTTGCTTGAATGAACCAAAATGAGTTTTATATTTATCGATTCTATCACCTACCATTGTTGTTTAACCTCATTCTTATAATGTTTAAACACTTCCAACGCCACATCTTTGTTTTGAAATTATATATATAATGGTATCAAGTACAATCATCAATAAACATGATAAGGTAAGTGTTTCACCCCTATTATATACAAACTTTAAGTGACATATATCACTATGAATTAATTCTAGAAGCTTCATGTTTCTTTTTGTTAAGTGAAATGAGTGTTTTAGCAGACTTTACATTAACACATATTTTACAATTATAATTAGGATTAATTTGATGATTAGATGTCAAATTCATTAATTTATTTAATGAAGTCAAATGAACATGACCTAATCTATCATGCTATGTACAAGGAGGTTCTAACAAGTAAACAAAAGATGAATATTTACTATTATCAAGATTGCAAGTATAAGAATTACATTCATCTTAAATAACCCACTTTCTTGATAAAGACACTTTCTTGAAAAGTGCAAACTTATTAGAATCGAAGACCATCCAAAAATTGCTTTCGCATATTATCGAGCTAAAAACAAGATTCTTCTAGATGTTTGATACATGCAACACACTAATCAAGGTGAGCTTCATCCTTGATGTTAGCTTGAGAATTACCCTTCAAATTCAACAATTGTTGAAGTGGTTGAATTTTCCTTGTTTAGAGTATGACCTTATATTGATGTGTATAAATGGAGAACATGACTTTGTCAAAACAACTATATTTGTGGAGCCTCTATTGATCCACCACTCTCTGGGTTCATCTACTACATTACATTCAAAAACCATATTAGATAGCAACATGTCATATGCATTTCTTACTCCACTTCTCTTCAATCACATTTACTTGGTCTTTCTTGGACTTTACCTATAATCATCGTTATTTAGCTTTGTGTCCATGTTTTTTTGCAAACATACTACTTCCCATTGAGTTTTTTACTTTGCCCTTTATTATAGTCAATCCATCACAATTGTGTTTCTTGTTCATAATAAAGTTTTCTTCCACCAAGTTTGCCTCATCTTAGTTTAGTCTCTAATACTTTTTTCATTACTCTTATTCTCATGTTCAATCTGTTGTTGAACAATAAGATCCTCAATTCTCATCTCCTTGTGCTTGTACTTGAAATAGCTCTTTAAATCTTTCCAAGAGGGCAACAACTCCTCTCTTATAATAACCACTGGAAAATATTCATTCAAAGAATCCTCTTAGCTCGGATCTCGTATAAGATGATTTGTAACTGCTAAATTTGATCAATCACAGTCTGAGTCCACCATTTTGTAGTCTAAGAACCTTCTAACCATAGATTTTTCATGGCTAGCATTCTTTGTCTTGCAATTCTTGTCCAAAGAATTTCATAATTCCTTGGTTGTACAAACTATACTATATAAATTATACAACTAAGTCATTCAACTTGTAGTTCTCACACAAAAAAATCACTATGACTCTATATTTGTATTGCAATAAAAACATTTTAGTCAGTTTAATCCTTCCTCATTTCTAATTCATCCTAATTCAAAACCTGGCTAAATTAAGGGAGGTCACGCAAAGGAACATGTACAATTGCCATCTCTTCAAGTCTATGCCATTGAAAAACTTTGGCCTTTCAAGCTTGACAAGAGGCGTAGTAGTAGTAAGAGCAGTTGCAAGGACAGAGTCTATCTCCATCAATGTACTCACCATTGCTTATGCTTGTTAAATATAATTTAGTAGAGATATTGCTGCATATTGAGGCTAGAATGTGACCCCAATTTCTTTAAGACACCGCTTAAGTGCTCATGGTGCATAACACTTGTTTCTCAAGATATAATAACCTCATTTTAAGTTACTACAACACTTCATATCACCAGAACAATTAAACAAAAAGAAATTGTTATATTCAGCTCACAAATTGCACTACTTTGTTTCTACACTATTAGATCTTATCTATCTAATAAGATACCATTTAATGGTCTTAATTGGTGCACTCGTATCTCCTGTCATTGGATCTCGATCTTTCCTACCAAGACTTGTCTAATTTGCCTCGATTTCAAGGAACTAAATAAATGTTTATATACTTATAAATTACATTTAGATTTTTTGTATTTTTTTCACGTGAAACTAAATAAATGTTCAAATAAAACACATTATTTCGTCTTTCCAAGTAGACACAATTGAATTCAATTCATATACCTATAATACTAAATAATTTACAATCTATATATATGTGACCAAGTTATATATGCTTGTAAGACCAAGTTAAATATGACCAAAAATCATTCTACAAGTAGATTTAAAGTTTTAAAAATCGTTAAATACTAGACGTTTCTCACATTGTTAAAGTTGTTTGAATAAAATTTCATGGGGTAGTATTTGTGTTTAGGCATCATGCGACTACAACTATGCATCAAAACTATTACAAAGAAGCCAAAGTGAAGAGTAAGATGACAAGTGAGGCCAAACAAAATTCAAAGCTGGATCATTACACGTTCCATTGTTTTTTATTTCCATTAGATTTTATTGTAATAGTCACATTAGATTTGTGGCATTAATTCCTCTAACATTTCTAAATCTATACTCTTTGTGTATGTGTTTTATTGGGCCTAATGTTTTTCTTTTAATTTTTGAGTGTTTGGGCCTAACTTTTCTCTCCTCAATTTTGTTGATATGGTATTCTAGTCTTGTTGGCTTGACCCAGCTTACAAGTTTTAAGGGGGTTCTTTTTGGACCTATTTTAAAGAAAGCCTGCTTTTTCTTTTGCCCTTTATGGTGCCTACGCTACGATGAGAAAATTCTAAGGGGTGGAGTTCGTTGTTTGGGATTTGGAGGATTTAGCAAATTCTCCCAAGAAGTGAGAACTGCAAGATTAATTGTTATAATGATAATAATAATTAATAAAAAAATAAAAAATAAAAACTTGAAGATGTCTAAAAAGCCTTGGATTACTATTCTCTAAGGTATTGAATGAAGGTGACTCCAAGACATCTGCCCAAATGCTTGGTCTTAGGGCCGATTCTATATTTTTAGGGGCCTAGGACGAAATTATAAGTTGAGGCCTCAAAAATAAGGGGCTAATTTATTAACAAATAAAGAAATAACTTTATAAGAAAAGTGTAATTTTTTAAGTTATCAATAAATAAAAGAAACGAAGTTAATGTCTAACCTTTTCTTTATAATTGAAGGAAAAAACAAGATTTTTTTAAATAATTTTTTAAGTTCTTATGTATATATGGGACCCTGAAAAATAAAGGGTCTAGGGCCATTACCCTTTTGGCCCCTACTTGGGGCCGGTCTGTCTTATATTTATATAAGACTCCACTATCACTTTAGTAGGTTTGAATACCGCCACTATCATCAACTCCATTCTTATGAAGTGTATTATAATGCAATAACCTCAAGTATATAATTTAACTTTACTTTTTAATTCTTGTCAAATTTTATATTACTAACAGTCCAACCATAAATTGTAGAAAAATGGATGTCACATAAAATGAATATTGAACTAATAAAAAAAATTTTCAATGCAACCATGAATTGAAGATGTACACATGGCAAAGTATAAAAAATGTTTATCACAATATCCAAATATCCATTTTTAGATATTGTGATAAACAACCAACTAAGAAAGAAGAAGATACATTAATTATTTTTAAAGACAAAAAGTTTTAAAACGAGATATTGTAACCTTATAACAATATGAGCAATTTATGGTTACATTAAAAACTAATTTTTGACTTCATTGCTATCAAGTGCTATATAAGATAGACAGTTCCTCCACATTGATTACATAACACTTTTTGCATAAAGGCAATCCACTTTTTGTATTATAGACACTCTAATTGACTTAGAACATTGAAATAAAATATATTATTCACTTTAATGATGTGCATCTAAATCCTTTTGCTTAAAATTAAGTGTTTGATTGTTTCTTCTTATAAATATGGAAATTTTGTTAAGAAAAGTAAGAACAAAACTATAACAGTTGCTTTGTATAATCTCCGTTGAAGTTTCTTATACCCCTCATAGTTGTGCTCACATTTTAAGCATCTTTTAAGGTTTAAACTTGTGTTAACATTCAATAAAAATAAAAAAGAACTAATTAAAAAAAAAATACTACAAGAAGATAATTAATTTATTTGATTATTCATTTAGGAGGATGGTTAAACGAAGTCTACTTTTTATTTTATTTTTTTACCACTCTAGTTCCATCTTATTTCCTTAAATTTCTCAAGCCACCCTTAACCCCGCGCCCCACTCATTCTCTTCTTCTTCTTTGATAAATAAAAAATGAAAAATGGTTTGCAAATCTTAGTCTATACGATCTTGGTTTGCGACTTGCATGCCCAACTCTTTCACTAAGGAAGAAGAAAACAAAAATGAATAGGGAATTAAAAAAAGAGGATATGGAATTGGGTAGTTTGAATATCTCAAAGATAAGGGCATGTAGCTTCACAAGAGCATTCTGTTCTTCATATGAAAGGATGAAATTATCGTCCATAATGACATCACTCGTTTTTAAAACTATAACAAAGCATTAACTTTATAATTTTAAAATTACTTTTTGCTCTAATTCAACAAAAAGAAACAGAAAAGCTTAAATCACTTTTCTATAAAAATCATTTTATCTTTATCAAAGATAGAAATTTATGAACGCATATTCATACAAAAGTGATAAATTCATGTGTTGAAAATAAGGTATAAAACTGTCAAAAAAGTGATGGCCCCGCCCCTTTGGCCATGGATAGTATGAAATGGCTGTAACGATACTTAAAGCTAAATTCTTATATTGTTTTCCGACGCCAACATCCATGAAGTGTTATGTGCCAATCGATGGTGACAACCGAAAACAACAAATTCGAGCCTCGTGACTTCTGAAATGACTTACTTATACTAACTTAGAAAAGTAATTTACTTACAAGGAATAGAAATTACATATATTTAACAAGGTAGTATGCAATTTACATTTCTCTCTGTTTCCAACATTTCAATTTCTTCAATTTAGTATTTCTTCCTCGTATCCTAGCAGTTCTTTAGGGCATGTAGATTGTTTTAATAAGTAACTGGTATTTTTTAAGCTTTAGTAATTGTAAGTTACTTGGTACTATAGGAATTGTTAGATCCGCATCCAAGGATCATCAATTTTGTGACTATTTCTTTTAATCTATGTTTAGTACTCATTCAGCCATTCTCTTGTTGTTGGATGTGTTGCTTCAGGATTTTTTATGGCGAAGTTGTACTCCCTTGATAATGTTTAGTTGTTAAGTATTGCTCATGAGGGTAATGGCTGATGGTTAAGATGCTTTGATTATTAGTTCATAATGGTGGGTCGAAAATTTAGTTGGGTTTGTCCCACCTAAGTTGTATCAATCAACGTTATTTACCCTTTAAAAAAAGAGAAAAAAAATACAAAGCATTTTCCCTTTTTTATGCTTTAGTTTGTATATATATATATATATATATATGTATAAATGAAGGGTTCTTCCCTTTCATATTAGAAGAAAAAAATGTTAAATACTCAATTGAAAGGAAGTTCAATCTTGAGAAGCGCTGTCTACTTGGCAATTATAACCTGTTGAAATTTAAGACGAATCATCCAATCGAAAGGTTCAAAAATGGTACGAGAACTTGTGCTTATTTTGATGGTAACAAGAGTTTTGAGTGGCATTGCTCTAATGGGCAATTTGTTGAAGGGATTGATCTCAATTACTTATGATTACCAAGTTGACAACCATATGATCCAACTACACACACATAATCAAAACCAGTAGTTAATAATTAATATCAGTGGTAGTTGACAATAATATTAATTCCTAGACAAATTATAGCCCAATTGTCTTTTAAGCAGAGTGAATATGGACCCTCCACCAAAAAAAAAATGAAAAATAAAATAAATTGTGGGTGATGACAATCGAGCCAGAATCATATTTCACAGTAATTCGATTTCCAAAAATATCAGTACAAACTGAATCCTTTAAAAAAAAAATAATGTGGACCTCATGCCACCCACTGCCAAGGCATCCCCATCAAGTGCATGCGTACCACAGCCTCCTTCTTCCCCCACTACAATACAGCCTTCCCAACCCAACATCCCACACAAAAAAACAACAAAAAGAAAAAAAAAAAAAAAGAGGAAAACCGTTTAAACTCAAGACTGCACTCAGCTTTTCAGAACTCACTCCCTTGGAAAATATGGGAGAGAAGAGAATCACCATTCATTAATCATCACCATTGTTAACTTAGCAAACCATCACTACATTGCCAAGACCAAACAAATACAGGTACAAAGAAAACTGTAACAACAAAAGGCCTGTTTCTTTTGAGATTAAGAAACTTGACCAACCTCTCCAACCTTTTTAATATGGAGAGTAAACTGCCAACCAAAGAACTACAGAAAAAAAAAATAAAAAGAAAAACCAAAACTTGAAAATACAGAATTACAAACTACCCCTAATCTAAATTGTAAGGCAAACAAAAAAGAAAAGGTGTAAACAAGTTAAAGAAAAAGAGAGAGAGAGAAGCCATTAGGATACAATTGAATGTTACATATTGGAGAGAACCGAGATGAGGGTAGTAGTATTATAGAGAGAGAGAGAGAGAGAGAGAGAGAGAGAAGTTGGTTACTTGATATCTAAGGGCACTTGGAATTTTTTCCAGGGCCACCATAGTAAAAATAGCTGCCCCAATCACCATTATTGCCATTTTGAACGTCATAGCAGTTGGATTGCTCGGTGAAGGTACCGACACCTTTGGGAGCCCTTAGATTGTTGGAACCATCAACAACTTGAATGTTCCTGAAATAGCTTGATTTGCTGAAACCTTCTTCGGGGAAATGGCCACTGCCCATTTGTGTCGAAGTGTGTTCTCCATTTGGTTGTGAGTTCACAACTTCTCCTCCCCATTCTATCATGGAAGCACTTTCAGCCAAGTATGAGAACAAGAAAGAAGGCCAGTATCCTAACACATAATCGTTCCCAAATTGCATCCACCAGTGTCCTTCTTTAGGGTCCTACATACCATTTACCGCACCAAATTACACCCAAATTTAAAATATCAAACACACAATAATTAATTCCATTTAATTTAATCCTACCAACAAAAAGATGTCAGAGAAAGATTCTCTTACCTTCCAGATAAGTATACTAATATCATATTGGGAACCACGGTAGCCAGACACAGGGAAGATGCTAGCACCCATTGCAATTTCACTGTTGATTTGTATGAAGCCTGAGCACAGAAGATTGTAACACCCAGTTGCTTGGTAAGCATCACTCTGTCATGACATCCAAAAATTTGAGAAAACCCATTAGAGAGAATCAAGGAAAAAGAAGAGAACATATATTAAAGAAACATGGTAAAGTAAGAATTACGAAAAAATGGAAATTATACTCACTGTCCAGTAGGTAAACAGTCTGGTGTTGTTGTCTCCATAGAGATCCGGGCTCACCTGTTTTGTAGATTAAATGTTGGAATCAGCATGAAAAGGAGATTATGAAAAATGGCTGGTTTTGTTCTTGCTTGATATTGTTTTGAAATAAAACTGGGGTAGGAAATTTACCTGCCAACCAGCTTCAATGCTGTTAAGATCTTCACCAAAAGAACCACCCAAGATCCAGATCTGAGATAAACTGAACTCATTAGACTGCTGGATTTTGGGTTCCCACACATTAATGGTTGCTTTAGCTCCATAGTACTTGTCTCCTTCAACATAAGCTATTGCATGCTAGATACATCAAAAGAGAGCAAAAAAGAAGATGCCCATTAAAAAAGAGTAGATTGACAAAACAACAAAGTGACAGAAAAAAGAGACCTTTTATTCTTTCTACTTTCTTCTTTATTTTTTGGGTTTGCCTTTTTAATAAAAAAAATTAAAAAATAAAAACAAAAGATACTTGGGTCTTGATTTACCTGATGGCCACTTTCATTCATAAGGTCAGGATCAGCAGACCTTGGTTTAGGGATGGTTCTGTGCTTCTTCCTTCCATATCTTTTAACAGAGCTAGCCCTTAGAACATCATCTTTTGTGGTTCTTCTGATGGGAATGGTGCCTTCTGGGCATCTTCCATTCATGTGCCATAGCTGAGCAATGGAGGTGGGTTTGTCTCTAGGCCTTGAAGAAACTTTATTGTCATCAAAAAGCCCTTCAGGATGGTAACTGGGTCTTATCTGGAACACCCACAAATTAGTTCAGAAAAACAAAAAAACGTACACATACAATTTTTTTTAAAAGAAATAAAAGATAAAAAAAGGAGAAAGAGCAAAAATAAGAAAGCAGACCTGAACTGTGTGGTTCTTGAGAAATGGGTGATCAAAGGCAGGTTGATGAGACATGTGGACACAGTCGATTGTATCACCATCTGGGCTCTGAATTTTTCATCCCAGAAGAAAAATAATTCATCAAACAATAACAAAGAAATAAATTAACGAGAACATAAACAAAAAATAGATAACAAAAAGAGATTATAGCAAAAGAAAAATGGAAAGTTGACTGATAATGGCGAAAAATTATGAAAAGGAAAAGAACAGATCATTAGAAACAAGTATCCGAAAAATAAAAAAAAATAAAAAACACTGCCTGACAAACTGAAGGAAAGTAAATGGTGCAAACAGATCAATACCCAATGAACTGAAAAAATAAATTTTAAAATAAACATTTAAAACAATAAACTAAAAGGAGCGAGAGAAAGGGAGCCCAAGAAAATGTCATTTGCATTAAGAAGAACAAACAGAAAACGAAGAATCACGATACAACACTAATACCAGGAACCCAAAGAAAAAAAAGAAAAACACAAAACAAAGCAAAACAGTCATGTTAGAGCAGAAACTCCTTCCATCCTTCGATCACCAAAATCCACAAAATGGGAAAAAGAAAAAAGTAGTACAATCTCTAGCAACTCCAATAGAAGAAACCAAAAAGCCCATCAATGAAGAATGATAAAAGAAAAGAAAGAGAGAGATGGAGGAAGAGGAAGAGGAAGAAGAAGAAGAAGAGCTAGCAACCTTAATGGACTTGATAGGGGGCTTGTTCAAACGCTTCAAGTGCTTTCGAACCTCAAGCTTCTGCCGAGAAATGCCCATCCTTCCAACACATACCAACGGAAACACAACCAAAATCATCATCATCATCACCACCATTTTTAACACCACCCCTCTCATCCCCTTTCTCCCCTCCATTTTTCACCCGCAAAAACCAACAACAAATCAGATAGAAACCAAACCAAATCAAAAAGGGTTGCCTCACTTAATCAATCACAGACTAAAAACCCCCTCTTCCCTTCACCATCATCAACACCCACTCCCCAACTTCTTCGATTTCTTCTTCTGCAACTTTCTCCTTCTGTTTCAGACAGACAAACGATAAGAGGAAGTGGCAAACGTGGGAATGAAAAAGAAGTAGGCTGTGAGTGGCGAAAATGCGTCGATTCACGTACTCACCCTCACTCTACACCTCTGTTTTGTCGTTTCAGTATATGCTGCCGTTGCCCTCTTTTTCTTTGACCTTTTTGCCCTCTTCGCCTCGCCTCAATTCAAAATTGGTAGTAGAACCTCCACATCCCGTAATTACTTAATTGCCCCTTTCTCCACGTGACCACCCCCCCCATATATTGCAGTTTCTCAACATTTGAAATAAAAAAAGGAAGAAACGTCAGGTGTTGTTCAGTAGTTCCTGTTCCACGTGTTTATATCGTCGTATTCAGACACGTCTCCATCTTGAAGCAAAATCAAAAGTTTAGAGACACGTGGCAAGTGTAGGTGCTTGGTGAGGTGGTGATGTAGAGCTAAAATGAGTTCCAGTTTTTTACATATAGCATTTTTTTTTTTTTAATCACGGGCCTCAACTGTGCTCAGCCGCTCCTTATACGCCCGTGAAGCTAAAGTGAATTTCACTTTATTTTTATTATTTTCATGGAACGGTATATTCTAATTTTTTTACCTTACACGTGTAATGGTGAGGATGAGAACTGCCACGTGGTAAAGAAGCGCATAATGGCGGACAGATTCTCTGTGGACTTTTAAAACGTAACGCAATATAATGCGCCGCTCCACCAGTGGAACAGCAGGAACCGGAGGAAGTGGATTTTTACACGTGTCATAATGGGAGATGTCTTGGCGTCTTGTATTCAAATTAATATTATCCAACTCCCGCATCACTCACCGGCCTATTTTGTAACTTCGATCCTCAGTACTGGAGTTGGAGGAGAGCCTTACGCGTACGTGCGATGATGAGCGTATGATCAATCAGTAAGAGTATGGGGAGTCAAACTTTAGTCAATGTATAAGATGATCCGACGGTACAGATGAGCGCATCAGTGGCAAAAGTAGCGATGATTTGGGAAAGAAGTAGAAAACGGGTTGGTGGGTGGTCGTCAGACTGGGAGTAGCTGCAGTCTGACCACTGAAACAACATGCATTTGCAGTTCAGGGAATCCAAGGGGACCGCTCCATGTTTGATGAAAATTTTTAATAAGATTGTTATATTATTATTATTATTATTATTACTATTATAATAAATGGGCACTATGATACAAAGTGGCGTGACGTCTCATCCACACTAATGTTCTTCAATGCGTATGTATTTTAGACAAAGATTCTGTTTTCGTCTACTTTAAACCTATTTCTTTTTGTTTTTTAAAATACAAAACTAAGTTTATAATATTAAAAGTTGAGCAGCTTCACCATTAACACTTGGTGTGTACTTGCTGCGTATCCCTACGTGCGTATGTACAGTCCAGTCAATGGTGACACATTACAAGAGGAAACTCCACCAGTCTATGTACGAAACTCGAGGACCATCCGTGGTAATCCAGCGTTTCTACTTTTTATTTTAGTGCAAATAAATAAATTTTACTACGATGCTATAAATTTCGCTTTTATCTGACTCTTTTTTTTTTTTTTTCAAATTAGTTTCATCTTTTTTTTTTTTTTCTTTAGTTTTAACCCAACGCAACGTATGAGGCCAATATTCAAAGTTCTCTATTATATACATAACGAAGAAAAGATGAGTAAGATATGAAAAATGAGGCACAAGTTTGATGGACTAAAATATAAAATAAAATTTATTTAACTAATATATTTTTTAAAAGTTGTGTAAACTTCTCAAATACAGTATAAAGGTTGCATATTCTATGTAGCATATGTTGTCCGTTCTTCATTATATATATAAGCGAAACGATCGAGGAACCATATATATATATAATGAGATTAACCCTTTTTTTTAGTTTCCTTTTCTCTCAAATATAAAAATCAGTCTATCATATTCCTCTTTAACCTTTTTTTTAATAGCAATGCCTAATCTCAAACATGATCTATTCAGCTCTTCTTTGTAAGAGAAGCATAAAATGCAATAACGGTGTTGGGGAGACATTTGTTGCTGATTGTGTTTTGTTTTCTAGGTCAACTTTGAATTATTCAAGTGAATGTGACTAAATAATGTTTTTTCTTTTTTTTTGTCAACAACACTTACAAAGGGAAGGGGATGGGTTTCGATCCCTGCCCTCTTGTGGGGCAGGGATCCACCTGCACCAGCTGCTCTAAGCAACAGGGGTGTGACTAAATAATGTTAATAAAATAAAAAATACAAATCGTAGTTCAAAACTGCATAGAATAGTATAAAACGTGTAACACATTCTTCTTTTTTTTGTGTTTGTGTTTTTTTTTAAATGATAGGAGGCGGAAGATAATGATAATTAAAATAATTACAAAAAATAGGACTAAACTAATTAAATAATCGAGTGATGTTTATTTAGCTATATTTTAACATGATGTTAGTAGAAAAAGTATTGATGACAAAATATAATTATATGTTTTCAAAGGCTCTCATAACTTATCACAGTTGTAATATTTTCAATTATGCGAATGTGTAAGTATATAATCATAATAGAAAAAAAATTTATGTAATTTTTTTTTTATATTAACTCTCAATTCTCTTGAATGTATTTTGCACGTTACTCATACAAATAAATATTAGAAGAAAAGTGTTTTGCAGTTTTATTTTTTATTTATAAATTAGTATCAAAATTTAAGAACAAAACGGGAAAAAAAAAATAGCTTCAATTTGAAACCATGAGTATTTATAATAAGTTTTGAAAGAAATCTTATTTTTAATGTGTCTACATTGCTTATTTAATGGTAGAAAATGAAGCCATCCTTTTTCCTATACGAAGGCCTTACAGTACAGATAGAGAACATATAGTAATACTGAAGTACTAAAGTTTCCTAATGTAAGGGGAACCATTTTTTCTATCAGATTGGCAACTGGAAGTACGTCCTTCTAGTCATAATAACATGAGCTCAATATTTCCGTCGAAGACTGTCTTGGTTCCTTCCCGAAAAAATAAAAAATAAAATACATTTTTTTTATCATAATTTTAATTAAAGAAGAAGGAAGATTTTTTTATTTTTTTATTTTTGTAATTCTCATATGCACTGGTACGAGTCAGTCGCACAGAATAGAATCCCGG
>JAJIYU010004068.1:0-25219 GCA_030144865.1 Tinospora cordifolia
AATATAAATTATTTTTCATGTGCCAACTCACCATTTGCACCCAAAATTTCTTAAAATCATTGAAGTTAATCTATTTGACTTATTTTATTTATTTCAAATTATTTGACAAAATTCTGGGGTATTACAAAATTCAACCATGCTTAATTGGTGTTGTTCCTTAGCAACAACCCCAAAAACTTGTTGAGATCACTGCAAGTGCACAAGATTGCAATAGTAATATATAGTAAGATTCTAGATATCATCCTCATGGAACAGTTTAAGGTTAATGATTTGAAATCTCAATTTAATTTCAGTCTTGACTTTATTAAGGCTTCAAATCAAGGTTTCAATAGCTAAAACAAAAATTAAAAGGAAAATAAACGATTTTAAAGCTACATAAAATAGGATTCTAGGATAGTAAAATATCGTCTATTCTCCTTTAATCTTTATTTCAATTAATCTAATTCTTGTTTTTGTAGGTTATAGAACTAATCATCAAAACCTTCTCTCAAGGTGCCTTAATACCTATTAGTATCTTCTTTAATATCCCTTCTCGAGGCGTATAGTTAACAAACTAATGAATTAAACAAAAGTAATCATATGCAACCTCCTATAGAATGAACAACTTCTCAATAAATTGATTCTTCTAGGCCTATGCTTTGATTATCTAATTGTCAAAACTCTCTCTCAAGTTAGTTTAACAATTTGAGATCAATTTATAGATGGCCAGTCAATAAAAAGCATTAAGAACACAAAGTATAAAACAATACCTCGAAATAGATTAATCAAAATAAATAATCAAAAGGTCCTACAATCTAAATTACATCCTAAAATTTGAAAGAACTTAGCCAGACATTATATCTAGTTCACAACACAAAAAATTAAACTAATCAAAGATCATATTATACAGATTTGATCTTGTTCTTCGCCTTCTCCCTCATTCTACTCTCTACTTTGCTCTGGCCATCAACGACAAATAGAACTAGCAATTGGATAATGAAAAGCCTAATACTAGAGTCTATTCATAGTGTCTCCAAAAAGAACTTGTAAGAACACTAATTAATTACTTACATGGGACATTAATAACCCCAATCGTTAAATTGTGATAAAAGACCACGATAACACAGTGTTTTTTTCTATATGCACCATGGCCAACTTCTATCGTAGTACCACGATACTCCCTAGGGATATTGAGATACTGGCAAACATTCACATTTTCCATCTCATTTTCATGTTGGATAAATGAACATGCATGGGCTGAGATGCTTGGGCTTTCAATGCTATTGGGCTAGATCCACATTTGGGCTTTTGCATTACTATTGGCTTGTCATGTTGGTCAGTTTGCTTGGGTTTGCTACATGTGCAAAGATTCACAGGTTTTAGACTATAATTAAGATCATCTTTGACTTTTGTTTGCGCTTTCTTTCCTTCACGTCAACCTATGTATCTTCAGCTATTTAACCTGTATATGTATAAACCACTAGAAACTTTTCTCGAGCATTATATTATATGCATAAACACACATAAAAACTATGTTGAAATTCTTTAAATGCTGAAAAACATGCAATCTTAATAAAAATGCTCGTGCACATAATTATAAACAAATATGTCCTAATTCTTATCTAACCCATGCAAAACATAAATAAAACACTTATAAAATAGCTAGTATGCAATGCCACTAACAATATGCCACCATAATTGCCACATCTGATGAGATTGAACCACAAGGATAGGAGGCACAGACTGGTGCTGCTAAAGCTTAGATTGAGAATATGCTGACTCTTGAGTTATGAACAAAGATTACCAAGAGAGTTATGGAGCAAATTATGAGGGCACTACCTCAAATGCTGCCACAAGTAGAGCCATAACCACAAATATAGGAGCAGATTTTGATATAGCAGCTGGTGTGTGTACTTGAGTTTCCAATTTGTCACAGGACACAAGATGACATTGATGATCAGGGACATAGGGACATGTTGATCAAGTTGTAGAAACTCCACCCATCTCAATTTTATGGCACATCTGGACAACTGGTACCAAGTGCTTGATGAAAATCTAAATGTGTTAGGGGCAATGGGTTCCCTGTAGAGTTGCACTAGCTACCCATCAATTTAAGGGACTTGCTAGGAGTTGGTGGAGGATGTTGATGGTAGATCCAAACACCAACATCAGAAAAATAAATTGGGAAGAATTTAAGGAACTATTTTATGAAAAAATCATTCTTGAGGCTACCTTAAGGTGAATGTAGCAAGAATTCATTAGATTGACCTAGCGAAACATGACTGTGGTCGAGTACAAGACCAAGTTCACTGAATTGGTGAATTTTTTCCCTAAACTAATTAAGGAAGAAAGCATGAAGGCAAACCAATTTGTAGAGGGTCTAGAAATATAAATCTGGAAGGGAATGATAACAATGGGCCTAAAGACCTATAGAGAAGTGGTCGAGAAGGCACTCCTGGTGGAAGGAAAACTCAATTTTGAGTAGAAGTTGAAGAACATAAACTTAATTTTGAGTAGAAGTTGAAGAACATAAACGAGAGACAAGGTGGTAACAAAGATTACCAAGGAAACCAAAAGAAAAAGAATACCAGTCAGAACTGTAATAGCAAAGCACCTTAGACTAGAACTAATCCAAACATGCTACAGAAGAATAGTTGGAGCAAGCCAAATGTCAAGGACAATGCTTCCATTGTAATCAATCAGGACATATAGCGAAGTTCTATCCTACCAAAGCCCAAACTCCACAACAGCAACAACCACAAAACAATCAAGAGGAAGACAGAATAGTCATCCTTCGGGCAAACAACAACAACGAAATGCTAACCAAGAACAAAACCAAGTCCATGGATAGAACCAGGCTAGAGTCTTTGTTGTTGCTAATGTTTAAGAGGATCAAGTCCTTGATGTGGAAGGTAAATTCTTATTATTTAATGTTGGTACGAAACTTTTGTTTGATTCGGGTGCTACAAAATCATTTGTTGCCAACAAACTAGTGGATAAATTGTAACTAGTAACGAAAACCTTATCTATGACTTTGAATGTATCCACACCTATAGAATCTACAGTTACCTAAAAAAAATATGTAGTTGTAACCTTAGATTTGGGGATGAGCTAATCACAGTCAATCTCTATTGTAATACCTCAAAAATTTGCATGGAAATTTAACAAAAATGAATTGAGAAAATTGACTTCAAGAATTTTATAGACATTTGATGTGAATCATGGGTTGACAAATGAGAGAAAAGTTAGTGCAATATAGAAAAAAAACAATTTTTGTGTCACGCTACTGCGATAACATGGTAAATTTCTCAAAAAAATATATATATAATTGCCTGAACTATTACATGTGGTCCCTTACCACGGTAACATGACGAAAAATCCAAAAGGTTGAGCAAGAAACACTTTGAAAAACTCACAAAACTCTAAGTTACTAATTTTTGTGTGCAAAAGTGAAGATTTAGTAGGCTTCTTGTGTTGGAAACACCCTAAACTCTATATAAATATTGTCTGGGCTCCCATTCTTTTCATCCCAACAAGAACTAACAAGTCCTTCTTTCCCTCGCTACCTCCTTGTTGGCATCCCTCTTTTTCTTTAATTGTTTAGAACAACAATTGGAGTAGTAGTAACGAAGTGCTACATAAATTTCTGTTCTAGCAGTTGGGAAGATCTAAAGGGAATTCAACTAAGGGTTCAAGAAGGAGTTTACTATTTGAAGTGGAGATGATTTTCAACTTTTACTTTATTATTTTGATTTAAATATGGCTTGCATGAATTTGATGCCTTGAATATGCATGATTAAAAATTATACACGCCAAGTAGGACATGCGTGCTTAGACTTACATTAATACATATGTATGCAATTTGATGATATGATCCATATTATGTTGTTACCAGGCTTACATGTTTAATTTTTGTATATGATCCATGCTATGTTGTTACCTTGCTTACATGTTTAATTTTTGTTTAAGTTTAGTTTATTTACATGAATGTTAAATTTTTATACTTAATCAAAGATTAATTGAGATTCTAACCACGTAGTGGTGCGAGGAAGGATTTATTCGTATGTGTTCCAACCATGCCAGACCTTTAACTTAGAGTTGGATGTCAGGATTGACTGTGCAATGAATTGGGCTTTCAAGAGTGATCTCACTTCATAGAGAAGGGTTTGAGTTTTAGGAATGATCTCTCTCCCTAAATCTAAAACATAGAGGTTAATCCATTTTGGTCTTAATTACAACTAAAAATAATAAACTATTTGAATCACGTAATATTTGACAGCGGTTGACACGTTTGTCATATTTGTTGAAATAATGATATAAATATTTGGAATAATCCACTAGGCTTCAAGCTCTCACCTTCTTTCTATTCTTTTAGAAAATTGATATATTAAGACTTTATGAAAGACTCTTAGATTATTTTTTTAAAAGATTTTATCCAATTGTAGGGCATGTTGGCCCAATTTATTCTATTTAAGCTTTGAAGTTATTTTTTACAATAATAGTCACAAAGGCTATGTACCTTCGAATTTTGAAAATGATTAATGATATGAAATTATTTTATTTAAATGTTTCTAAATGTTTATTTTTGCTAAATTATTGCATGAGTCACCAATCATTCAAAAAGTCTCCTGGATTTGGAAAGAGAAAAGTGAAAAGAAATAACATAACACAGGAGCCCCGCCTCCCGAACAAACCAAAAATAGAAAGAAATTATCATTGGATGATGTGGGCCCTGGGCACGGGAGGTTGGCTATTACAAAGGTGATATTGAAGCTCAATTATTAAATATAGTAGGCAAGAATTAGAAAGAGTTGACTAATCAAGTAAGATCTTTACTTTGATTCAATTTAGAATGCCCTACCTTCTATTTTGAAATTAAAATTGTTTGGAGAAGTAGTTTTTCAGAACGGAAATATATGTTTTCAAAGGTTTTGTTTAAATACAAAGACTATGTGTTGAGCTGGTAGTGGGGAAGCATTGTCCTGAGGAAAGCTAAACATTGAAAGGGAGATGGGTTATCCTGTCTAAGAAAGCGTAGTTATTTAAGCAGACTTTAGTCTCGCGGCTTGATTTGGAGGTTGTCCCACCAACTCATAAAAGTTAGCAGAGTTGAAGAACACACTTATCTTTTTACAAGAAAACTAGGAGGTGGTGATTAAGGGCAAAGGAGAGTACTAGAGTACAAAAATAGTGCCAAAAGTGGTACAAGAACTAAATGAGGGTTGAACCTTTCAACCACACATTGAGACCCTAGGTTTAGGAAAGAAACCTTAGGTAGAGACTTGGGTGTTGCCAAGAGAGGCACAGTGGATCATAAATGAAAAAAATAGGACATAGATTAGAAACTAAAAACATGTGAAAACAGAACACTTGATAGGTCAAGACACGAGATCGAAAGGATCCTGTATCTTTGGTTTCTATGTAGTATAAGATGCATAGGAATTCTTGGGTATGGAAGAATCCTAGCCTCAAAAAATGATGGGTCATGTTTGGTGAATGATCGATAACTTTGGAAGCACTTATTTCCCTATGCTTGGCTGGTATGGAAAGGTCAAGTATAGTGGGGCTTAGGAAGCCTTAATTGTCATTTGCAAAATTGGTTGGGTGTAGTAAAATATCTAAGTAAATGTTTGTGTTAAAAGGCAAGGGTGGTATGGGACACTCGAACTCGGAAGCACAAATGGAAACTTGAAATTTCGTTATAGTAGCATGAACTTGCATAACTGAATGTTTGAATGATTGATTGAATGCATGCTATACTTGTTAAAATTCATATATCGTATGTTTTGATTTATGAGACCAAATCATGTACCCAACAACATTAGAGGGCCTTGAAACCCTCAAACAAGACTTAGAAGCATGAACTAATAGATTAATAAACAAATCGAGCACCTAGAGACATGAATCTACATGATAACATGGACTAAACGCAAATGTGAGGAAACAAATACTAAAAAGACTTTTGACTTGTAGATAATGGTCGGACCCAAGAGATATGTTATCAGAGCTACTATATCTGATGAGACTAAACCACGAGGACAAGAGACACAGACTGCTATGGTTGAGACTCAAATTGAGAATATGATGACAGATTTTTAGGGCATTACCTCAAATGATACCACAGGAGATGTCACAACTGCAAGTATAGGAATAGATTCTAGTACAACAGACAGTGCCAGTGCTCAAGGTCCCAACTGGTCAGAGGACACAAGACAAAGAATAGAGAGACATGTTAATGGAGTTGTAGAAGCTCCGCCCATTTCAATTTGATGGCAATTTGAACTGTATGGCAGTAGACCACTGGTGCCATGAGTTGGATGAACACATGGACATGTTAGGGGCAACGGGTCCCCGTAGATTAGAGTTAGTTTCCCATTAGTTCAAGGGACTAGCTAGGAGTTGGTGGAGGATGCTAAATGTGGATCCAACCACTAACATCAGAGAGATGAACTGGGAGGAGTTCAAGGAAGTGTTTAACGAGAAGTTCTTCCCATAAGCTATAATAAGGAAGATGTAGTCAGATTTTTTGAGGTTGAATTAAAGAGACGTGACAGTAGACGATATAAGATCAAATTTACTGAATTGGCCAAAGTTTCACTAAAGCTAGTTATGGAAGAGAAACTAAAGGCTAACCGATTTATAGAAGGTCTCAAGATCAAGATCCAAAAAGTGATAATGCCACTAGGCCTGACGATGTACAGATAGGTTGTGGAAAGGGCATTGATATTGGAGTAGGAACTCAATCTTGAATGGAAATTGAGAAATAGAAACAAGAGGCTAGCAAAATGGCAAAGATTACCAAGGAAACTAGAAGAAAAAGAATACTAATCAAAATGGTGGCAACAAAGCACTTCAGACTCAGAATCGATCCAAACAAGCCACATGAGAACAATTGGAGCAAGCCAGATGTTAAGGACTATGCTTCCATTAAAACCAGTTAGGATATCTAGGGAAGTTTTGTACCACCAAAGCCCAAACTCGACAAAAGCAACAACCATAGAACAATCAAGGAGGAAGACAGAATGGATGTCCTCAACAACCCTGGCAGAACAACAACTAGGGACAAAACCAGAACCATGGTTGTGAGCAAAACTAAGCTAGGGTGTTCATTGTTGTTGATATACAAGAGGATCAAGTCCCTGCAGTAGAAGGTACATTTCTATTTTTTAATGTTATTGTGAAACTTTTGTTTGATTTGGGTGCTACAAAATCCTTTATTTTTGAAAAATTGGCAAATAGGTCACAACTAGTAACAAAAATATTACCTTTAACCTTGAATGTATCCATACCAATAGGAACCACCGTCACCTAAAAAAAATGTGTAGTTGTGACCTCAGGTTTAGAGAAAAAATGATCTTAGTCGACCTTTGTGTAATTCCAATTTATGGATATGATGTAATCTTGGGGATGGACTTGTTAAACTAGTATCAAGCACAAATAGATTGTCCTGAGAGGTGAGTACCCATAACACTACCTTCGGGGGAAACCAATGGAATTAACGGTGATATGTAGAGATTACCTAGAAGCACAATGATAGCCATGTTGAAATGCTTAAGGTAGAAAGATGAGTTTGAAAAACTCTTTGAAGAGGGCCTGTAAAGTAAAGAGGAATCCAAGACTTAGAAGTGGTTAACGAATATGAATATGTTTCTCAGACGACTTACTCGGACTACCACCTGCTAGAGAAGTAGAGTTCCAGATTCAACTATACCTTGTAACCAACCTCATAGCCATACCTCCCTATAGGATGGCACTAGTAGAGTTGATCAAGTTAAAGACTCAGCTAGACAAGCTCCGAGAGAAATGATTCATCAGGCCAAGTAAATCACCGTGGGGAGCTCCAATGTTGTTCGTGAAGAAGAAAAATGGGTCCATGAAACTATGTGTTGATTATAAAAAATTGAATCAAGAGATAGTGAAGAACAAATATCCCCTACCAAAGATATATGACCTAATCAATCAATTGAGAGATCCACTCATTTCTCAAAGATTGATCTTAGGTCAAGATATCTGTAACACCCCAACCCTCGTATCTTTAAGCATTGGACATGACCACCATTCTCTTGACGGTGGATTAAACCAAACGGCGGGCCGGGGCAGTATTACTTTACAAGTGACGCACACTTGACTTTCTTTTTATTTCAATTATTTCATGCCTTAATTTTATTTGACAGAATATAACTTAAATTTAAGAATTTAATAAGGCAATAATAAAAGAAATAACTAAAATTCATAAACTCAATTAATTAAATAAAATTACGTACATAATTTGATTTTAAAAAATTATTACAGTGAAAGTCTTAAAACTTGGGCAACATGCCCTTACATAGAAATTAAAAAAAACTTTTTAAATAAAAGAACTAACTAATTTTCATAGTCTTCATGTAAATCAAATACCTAAAAAATAGAAGGAAGAGGTGAGCACATAGCCCAGTGGATCTTTCTAAACATCTAAATCATTATTTCAATTCAAACAAACCAAGATTATTAAAAACTTTTGTACATTAGGCGATTCAAACAATTTCTAGTTTATGGTTGACATTCAGACTGAAAGAGGTTAACCTCTGTGTTCCACATCGTTGGAAGAGAGAATCACTCTTGGAAACTCAAACCCCATATGTATGAAGTTGCATGACTCTTGGAAACCCAATTCAAAATCGTCAATGGTAAACCGGCAAGCCTGGTCGGGGGGTGGAACATACACGATGACACTACGCAATCCATCATCGCGCCGGTACGTGGATTGAATCATTATTTAATCTTTTCTTATTGATAAAACACACAATATCCGATTAAACTATCGATGCAACATATACAAAACATGAATCATTAAATATTTATTCATGGCACAATACATGTATAACATGCATCAATATTCTTAATTTCTAAACATGCATAACATGTATATTCATGGCACATCAAATAAATAAAGCATGCATATTAAATCATATATTCAATCAATCATCTTCAAAACATAATCACACATGCAAGACTTATTCAAATTAAAATAAAGAAGTAGAGGTTAGAAGTCACTTCCACCTTAAAAATGTCTTTTATGTGCGCCTCTGAAATCCGGCAGAGTTCCGTTGCTTCAAAGCTTTCAAACACTCAAGAACTCTCAAGAACACTCAAGAACTGAAGTGATTGCCAAGAAGAAGGCTTAGAGAACAAGATGAAAATTTAACTCTTGTTTCTTGAGATGAGATGAATTATGAGGATGGGGGGTGTTTATATAGAGTTCAAAAGGGTAGAAAATGGCAAGTTTGTGGTGTTATCTTGTAAGAAACTTGCTAATTCTTTAGAATTTCGCGCCCCCCAATCATAGGAGAATAGAAAGTGAATTTTTGGAAATTTTTGGGAGTTTAGAAACCAACTTTTGGATTTTTCAAATATTTTTTGTGATTTTATTTCGTATTTAATTGGAGCCTTGGATCTAGACCGTCGGATCATCCTTGAGATTCCGTTCGCGATCAAGATCGGGTGGGTGGAACGTCGGCCGTTAGATTTCCTCGATCACAGCACTAGATTCGCGATTGAAATCAGGCGGGTTGATCGTGAGCCGTCGGATTTCCTCGATTGCAGTACTCTTTTTTGCGATCGAGATTAGGCGGGTGAAATCTGGCCTGTTGGATTTTCCTATATTACAGTACTCGTTTCGCGATCGACATTAGGCGGATGAAATCTAAATCGTTGGATCGAGCAGATTGATCGTGGACCGTTGGATTTCGGTGATCTGGTGCACCGGGGCGTTCGATAAGGTCTTGATCGTGGCCATTGGATCCTGGATCAGATAGATTATACGTTTTTGGCCGTTGGATCGTGTCTAATACCAAAATCACTATTCTAAGTTCCTATTATCCGAAATTTTGCCAATTAGACACTTCCTAATTGATAAAAACTTGATTTTCTTGTATATTCCCTTCTATTTTGATGATTTGCTAATATTTTTCCCTTTCTAATTTATGTAATATTGTATTTATTAGATATTTTCTTATTTCTTTAATATCTTTAATTAAATAATCCATATTTTTCATTTCTATGTATTTTTATTTATTTCATATTTTATTTTCAGATAATGATTTATGTAATTATAAATTAATATTTATATAATATTTTATTTATTTTTAATAAATACATGTACACTATATTTTTATTTAATTATATAAAATTTTCTATGTACATATTCCTATAATATGTAGTATTAACATTTATTATGGTAACACACATTATTCATACACACATTAACCTATATATATATGTGTGTGTGTGTGTGTGTGTGTGTGTGTATACTTTATTTCTTTTTTTTTATTCTTTATTTCTTAAGCAACTCTTTTAATTTGACATTTTCATTTAAATATCAAATTAAGGTTTTATTTGCCTAATTTATTTTACATCTAAATATTTTATATTATTTTTCATTTTCTAACCCATAATTTGCACCCAATGATGTCTTAAAATCTTCAAAATTATTCTCACTTGACTTATTTCATTTAAAATATTTATCTTTAATTACTTGACAAAATATTGGGTTATTATAGTATCACTAACTGAGAATTTGAGAGTTAGATATACACAAGATAGCCTTCAAACTACGATATGAATACTTTAAGTTTAATGTGATGCTGTTTGGCTTAACTAGTGCCCCAACAACATTCATGGATTTGATGAACCGAGTGTTTAGACAATACATTGATTGGAAACAACCAAAGACAATTAAAGAGATCAGGAGTTTTTTAAGCCTGGTTGGGTGCTACTGAAGATTCATCCAAGACTTCTTCAAGTTGGCTGAACTGATGAACATGACTAGGAAAGGAATAAAGTTCAATTGGGATGAAAAGTGTAAACAAATATTTCAAGAACTGAAGAGGAGACTGACTACGATCCCCATCTTAGCCACTCCCACACATGATATTGCATATGTTCTGTATACGAATGTCTCACATGATGGATTGGGGGACGTCTTGATGCAAGATGAAAAGCTTGTTGCATATGCCTCAAGACAGCTGCAGATCCATGAACAGAACTATCTGACCCAAGACTTAGAGCTAGCTACCATTGTGTTTGCTCTAAAGATTTGGAGACATTATCTCTACAGCAAGAAGTTTGATCTATTTTCAAGTTACAAGAGTTTGAAGTACATCTACACCCAAAAAGAGTTGAACTTCAGGCAACAAAGATGGATGGAGTTCCTTAAGGACCATGATTTCAAACTACATTACCATCCAGGGAAGTCCAACATGGTGGCTGATGTCTTGAGTAGGAAGTTCAACAAACAAGATGAGGAGAAGGGTCAGATGTTCCAACTAATTGGGGAGTTCAATTTGGGTGAAAACTTAGATGAGAACCAGGCCTACCTCTACAACATGTCTTGCCAATCGGATCTTCTACATCAGATTAGGGATGAACATATGCAAGATGAGTGGCTCACAAGCTTGATAGAAGGAGTTGAATAGGGAAAGCATACTATATTATGTCCTTGATTTTAAGGGCAACTAGAGTAAGTACTTACACTCAGCGGAGTTTGCCTATAACAACAGTTATCAGGCAAGTATAGAGATGGCTCCATATGAAGCTTTTTATGGGAGGCCTTGCAGATTAGCAACCTGTTGGGCTAAACTTGAAGACCATGTGTATACTGTGCCAGACTTGCTAGAAGAGATGAATAACTAAGTCAAACAGATCTAGAAGAGATTGGCCATAGTGCAGAATAGACAAAAGAGTTATGCAGACAAGTGGAGACCCCTAGAATTTCAAGTAGGTGATAGAGTATTATTAAGAATAAGCCCTCAAAAAGGGCTTAAGAGGTTTAGATGTAAAGGAAAACTATCGCCTAGATTCATTTGTCTATTTGAGATACTAAGAAGACTTGGAAAATGAACTTATGAGTTAGACTTACCAAACTAAATGTCCTCAGTACACAATGTGTTCCTTGTGTCGATGCTGAAGACTTATGAACCCAATCTTTCTCACATAATCCATTGGGAGGAGGTAAACACGCAAGACGATGCTACTTATGAAGAAGTTGTAGTTAGGATCTTCGATCGCAAGGTAAAAAACCTAAGAACGAAGGACATTCCCTTAGTCAAAGTTCTCTAGAGACATCATAGAGTAGAAGAGGCCACTTGGTAGCTAGAGAGCAAGATGATTACTAAGTACCCAGACCTCTTAGTTAGAAGTACTTGATTGAACGACGCCTAAGGGAATTAATACAAATTTTGAGGACAAAATTTCTTTTAAGGGGGATAGGTTGTAATACCTCAAAAATTTGTATGAAAATTCAACAAAAATAAATTGAAAAAATTAAATTTTAGAATTTTATAGAAATTTGATGTGAATGATGGGTTGCCAAATGAGAAAAACATTAGCACAATATAAAAAAATAATTTTTGCACCACGCTCTCTTGGTAAAGTAGTAAATTTCTCAAAAAACATAATTTAATTGCGTGAACCAATACCACAGTCCCTCATAGTGGTAACACAACAAAAAATCTAAAAAGTTGCATGAGAAACACTTTGGAAAGCCCCCAAAACACCAAAAACCCTCAATTAATAATTCTTGTGTGCAAAAGTGAAGATTTAGCAAGTTTCATGTGTTGGGAACACCCCAAACTTTCCAATTCTTACCCATTGAAACTCTATATAAACACTATCAGGCTCCCATTCTCTTCATCCCAGCAATAACTAATAAGTCCTTCTTGCTGTCTCTGCCTCTCTGTTGGCATCCCTCTTTTTCTTTAGCTATTTTAAGTGGCAATTGAAGTAGTAATAATGAAATGTTGCACAAATTTCTGTGCTAATAGTTGGGGAGATCTGAAGGGATTCAACTAAAGGTTCAAGAAGGAGTTTACTATTTAAAGTGAAGACGATTTTTAACTTTTACTTTATTATTTTGATTTAAATAAGGCTTGTATGAATTTGATGCCTTGAATATGCCTGATTAATTACTATACATGCCATGTAAAATTTGTATGCCTAGACTTAACATTAATACACATGTATGCTATGTGATGATATGATTCATGTTATGTTGTCAACATGCTCACATGTTTAACTTTTGTTTAAGTTCAGTCTATTCACATGAATGTTATGTTTTTACACTTAATCAATAATTGATTGAGATTCTAACCACGTACCAACACGAGGAAGGATTTTTTCGTGTGTGTTCGAACCATGCCAGACCTTTGACTTAGGATTAGATGTCAAGATTGACTTCAAAGTGAACTAGGTTTTCAGGAATGATCCCAATTCACAAAGAAGGGTTTGAGTTTCAGGAATGATCTCTCTCCCTAGATTTGTAACACAGAGGTTAATCCCTTTTGATCCTTACTACAACTAAAAATAATGAACTATTTGAATCACATAATTTGATAGTGCTTGACATATTTGTCTTATTTGTTGAAATAATGGTATAAATATTCAAAATGATCCACTGTGTTCAAGCTCACCCCTTCTCTGTAATCTTTCAAGAAATTGATATATCAAAACCTTATGGAAGACTCTTAAATTATTTTTTTAAGATTTTATTAAATTTTATGGCATGTTGGCCCAATTTATTCTATTAAAGTTTTGAAGATTTTTTCCTATAATAGTCACAAAGGCTATGTCCCTCTGAATTTTGGAAATTACTAATTGTAATACCCTACAAAATTTGTACTAAATGAAATGAAATGATTGAATTATAAGGATAAATGAGACCAATTCATTTCCAGGATTAATTAGCTCGTTTGATTGCCAAAAAATCCCTGAAGGGAATGAAAATTGAGAAACAAAAATGAAATGAAGTGAAATGAAATGAATCACCCAACTAATCTAGGCATTCAAAATTCATTTCATTTGTTTAATTGAGGGTTCATTTGCCTAATATGCTTCAGTGGGATCAAAATTAGGAAAATGGAGAAAGCCTTAGTCTAATACAAGTTATAAATTTTTGTTGATTTCATGTGAACCCAAAAGTATCTGCTAAGGGCCAAAAATCCTAATGAATTTTTATTAATTTTATGTGGACCCAAAAATAGGGTGAACAACACTAAGCATGTACAAGTCACATTGGTGATGATACTAGTATGACATAATCATTTGTGCCACCATGTGTGATCATGTACACCTTGCTCCACACACCCAAAAAAAGTCCCAAACTAAGGAACCCTAGCCGTTTTAGAAATGTGTTCATGTGTGTAATCATGTACACCCCCAAGTGCATGCACACTAGAACGTTTCCTTGAGCAAAATAACCCTAGCCACTACCTTTGTGCTCACCTTAGTAGAATAGAAAGTGTTCATAGTTAAACTTGATAAATCATAAAGATTCCATGAGATATACCTTGGCTGGTGTGCACCAAAGAGGGAATCCAAGATTAAAAATTTCTAAGGTGTAATGTGGGCTCCACAAGCAAATCCTAGTTGTCATGCTCATGTGCCCTAACTAGAAGTTTCTAAACTTTAAAGGATCACTAATAGCTGGATGTCCAAGGAAGATACACTTGCTGATTGTGTACACAAATCTTGGCATTGAAGCAAACCATGGACCCTAGTGTATATACTCCCATGATGCCAAAAATGAAAGATTCCGATGTGGTGTATGTGTGACACCCAAGTAACGAGATCAACTAGGAAACTTACTATTAGCACAAAATATGATCTTATGGGCATCTCAAACTGATTTTGCAAGTATTCTAAACCTCTTTTGTGATCACACACATAAAGGAAACAAAGAAGATTCAAAGATTATGCTCTCACTAAGCTAAGGAAACCCTAAATATCCACTTAACATTTCGTTGCACACAAGAGTGGAAACAAATGAGCCACTTACCCAAGACGTCTCATGTGTGAGAATACCCAAAACGTCCCCCTTGGCCTCATGAAACCCTATATAAACCACCGTAGTGCTCTCATTCTCTTTGTCCCAAAGAAAGGGCATACTAGTCCCTCTTGACTTTCTCTAGCCCTCTTCTTGGCAACCCCCTTAATTCTTAAGTAATCTTAAACTATTCTTGAGTGCTTTGGTGTTTGATTGAGTGTTCTTTGAGTGCTAGACGTTAGAAAGAAGGGGCAGTTATGCCAAATTTCATCCAAACTAGCAATTGAGGTGGAAATGATTTCTAAAACTTCTATTTTACTTGTTTAATTTAATACCATGTTCATATATGCCTGATTTCATTTTAGTAAGGTTTGAAGAACATGATTCAAATTTGACATTTGCATAAACGTCATGTTGGTGATCATGAAACCATGTCATGTTTAAATTATGCATGTTTAGGTTTATTTTAAAGTATGACGCATGCTATGTGCTTATTTTCATGCTTCGAATGTTTATGTATTAAACATGCCAAATTTATTTTATTTATGATTCATAAGCATGAGATCAAATAAAAGATCTTGAGATTAAGAATCATGTATTATCAGAGTAAACATTAGGGCCATTCTGCATGTTCTTTACATGTAATTAATTCACATGGTTCAAATCCAAAATACTTGGAATATGGGTGAGACCCTAAGTCCAGTGAATATGGTAAAAGAAATGCCTTTGCACTCTAAGGAGGTATTTTGATAAGAACATTAAGGGCCTTATAACACTTTCAGTCTAATCTACAACTATAAACAAAATATCGTTTGAAACACCTAATGGTTACAAGTGCTTGAATTTGAATGTTGTTAGCCTAAATTAGTAATTTGATTGTTTGAAAAAGATCCATTGGGCTATGTGTTCACCCTTCTTCTTTTATTTTTCAAGGATTTGAATCACATGAAGACTTTGATATTAGATAAGTTCTAATTTTAGAAAGTCTATATTTGAATGTAAGGGTATGTAGCCCAAATTTTGAATATCGATAGTGTAAGACTTCCACTAAATTTAATTCCTTTTATTGGTTTTGAGTAATGTACTCTTTTTTATTAAATCAATAAAGGGTTGGAAAGTTCTCTTTTATCTTTTGTATAATTACTTTATTGAACTTTGTTTATAAATTTTTGGGTTAAGTACTTTTGAATCTCAATGAGGGATGGGATAAAAGGAATAAGAAGTCAAGTTGGGTACTTGTAATGTAATACCGGCACGGCTCGCCTTATGGTTAATTCCCAATTAAAAGTCTCAGGAGTTGGGGTGTTACGAAAGTGATATTAGAGCTTAGTCAATAGATGCACTGGGCTGGAAATAGAAAGTAAAACATTAATCAAATATCTATGATGTAAGACTTTTGCTGAATTTAATTCCTTTTACTAGTTTTGAGTTATATACTCTTTTTTATTAAATCAATAAAGATTTGGAAAGTTCTCTTTTATTTCTTGTGTAATTGCCTTATTGAACTTCGTGTATAAATTTTTAGGTTAAGTATTCTTGAATCTCAATGAGGCTTGGGATAAAAGGAATACAAAGTCAAGTTATGTACTTGTAATGCAATACTGACCCAACTCGCCTTATGGTTATGTCCAAATTGAAATCTCTGTCAGTAGATATACCAGGCTAGAAATAGAAAGTCAAGCATTAGTTGTTCAACCAGAATGAAAAACTCAATTAGTTTTGACCTATACTTTGAGTTGAATGTCGAATGCCCTACCTTCTATTTTGAAACTGAAAAATATTTTAGAAAGTGTTTTTAAAAAAGAAATATATGTTTTGAAATGTTTTGTTTGGATACAAAGACTACAAGTTGAGCTAATAGTGGGTAAGTCTTGTATAGAGTAAAGCTAAACTGTAACATCTTGAAAAGTTTATATGAAATTTGAATTTTCACTTAGAAAATCATACGAAATTGACGAATGAGAATTTTGGCAAGTCATAGTTTACCTACACAAGCAATTAAAATCAATTTAAGGGATTTTTGGAAGAAAATATATGAATATAATGCATAACATGGGATATCATAGCCAAAAATACAAGGATATGTGCAATTTAATATGAAAACAAGATTATAAAGTCAATTAGGATCGAGATTTGACAAAAATTTGAAAAGAAAGCAAGAAATTCGGCTGAAAAAAAAAACATAAAATACAGCCTACAGTCCACAATCGATCTGGCGAAATCCAATGAACGGGTTTAAAACCCAACTGAACACCCGGGTGCACCAGATCATTAAAATCCAACAACACGATATCTACGTACGAAACTCGAGGACGATCATGCAGCCAAAATGGAATTCGTTGATTGCGAAATGAGATCCACACACTGTGATCGAGGATCATCCGACAATCAAGATCAAAGCCGCATTGATAAATCGCGGACCATGCTGCGCTCGAGGATCATCTAACTGTCCAGATCGAAGCCGTCTTGGATTAATCACGAATCGTTGATGTGCTCGAGGAAATCCAACGACCGAGATCAAGCTCTGATTTTGTTGATAGATTTGAGATTAATCCGACGACTAATATTAAGGGATCTGAAATTAAAATATGAATATTACAGGAAAAATATGAAAATTACGGGAAAAATACTAAAAAATAATGAAAATGATCAAAAAATAGGTTTCTAAATTCAAAAATTATTTCTAAAATCCGAAAAAAGTTCAAAAAATTTTCTCAAAATTAAGGAGACATAGGGCGTTTTATTCAAAGAAGAACACAAAACTTTCCAATTTTCTCCCTTTGAAAACCTATATAAACCCCCCTAGGTTCTCAATTTCATTCATTCCAAAAAATAAGAGTTGAATTTTTTCTCTTGTTTTCTCTAAGCCTTCTTCTTGGCACCTCTTCCCATCTGCCCTTCTTGTATGTGTGAGAAATTTTTCGCTCAAATTAGAAAATTAAGTTGGGCGATCTTCATTGGCACTAGTACGTGATGGAAATTGTTGCCGGAATTTCGGAAGAAAGCGTCACAAGGTGGAAGTGATTTCTAGAACACCCTTCTGTTCTTATTTAAATTCATGGCATGCTCATTGTTTGTGCCTTTTTCACTGAATTCAAAGATTTTCAATTGTAGTATTAGAATTTTAAATGTTTATTTTAGTATTTCAGTTTTGATTCATGTTTGAACAATCATATCATCCATGCCATATTGGTATCATGCTTAGGCTTTTCAATTAAAGTATGATGCATGTTTTATGAGTGTATCATGAATTGACTATGTATATTCTAAATTTTAGTTTGATTTCATATTCTGAAGTTTATTTTATGAGATCATGATATGAGAATTAATCTAAGACAATGGAGATAATAACCACGTACCATCATAGTGGTCAAGGCGACACTATGGATGTTCTTTTCATATGAGTTAGTTCATATGCTTTTCAGACCTAAGTACTTGAGGATCGTGTACCACTGGTGGGTCACCATTTGTAATGGGTTGATGCCGAGTAGACCCTATTTACTTAGTTAAGAGCATCAACGGATTAAAAACCCTTTTGGACTGAGACTCAACTTGACCAAATTGTTGTTTGAAAAGCCTAATGATTGCAAGTGTTTGAATTATGATTGTGTTATGAGTTTGAATATGAAAGATGGTTGTTCGAAAAGGATCCACTGGCTATGTGCTCACTCCTTCGTTTCTTATTTTTTAGGAACATGAACCCATGGAGCAGTTGAATATAGATAGTTTCTTAGAAAGTTTCTACAATATTATTTTTTAGAATTTTTTAGGGCATGTTGCCCAAAGTTTTCATGCTTTTCTACTGAAAAGTATTTTGAAGTATTCCGCTGTAACTTGTAGCTCTTTTTGAAGAGTTTAGTACTTTCAATTTCTATTATGAATAAAATAGTTTAAATTTCTTTATCTCTTTTAATTTATCTTGATTTTATTGAAGATTTTGTATTCTTGAATTTTATACAAAGGCACGAAATATTGAAAAAAAAGAACAAGTGTGTGTCAATTATAATGTAGCATCGGCCCAACCCATTGTTTTGTTAAGTCCACTGTCAAAAGAACAGTGGCAATGTACAATGCTTAAAAGATACGAGGGTTGGGGTGTTACATAAACATTGAAAGGGAGATGGGTTATCCTACCCGAGAAAGCACGGTTGCTAAGAAGACCTCAAGCTCGCCCCCTGATTTGGCAGTTGTCCCACTAGGTTGTACGAGTGGTTTGAGTTGAAGAACACCCTTACTTTCTATAGAAGAAAATTAGAAGGTTGAAAATTAAGGCAATAAACTAACTAGAAGTAGAAAAAGATGCTAAAGGTGTTGTATTGACTCGATAGAGGTTGTGAATCAACCAAACTGAAACCATTGGTCTAGGGAAGAGACCTTAAGTAGAAACATGGGTGTAACCAAGGGTGGCATAGTGGATCAAATGCATAAAAATTTAGGACATAGGTTAGAAACTAAAAATGCGTGAGAATAGAATACTTGTTTGGTTAGGACACAAAATCGGGAAGATTCTATACCTCCAGTTTTTATGTGGTATGGGACGCATAAGAATTCGGGGGTATGGAGGAAGCCTAGACTCGGAGAATGACAATGATCGATAATTTTAAAAAGAACTTATTTCTCTATGCTTGGCTTGTATGGGACGATCAGGTATAGTGGGCTCGGGAAACCTTAGTTATTAAGACATTTGCAAAATTATTTGGGTGTGGCAATTTTTAGAGTGAAAGTCTAAGTGGAACGGGTAAAGTGCTATGAGACACTTGAATTGAGAAGCTTAAATAGAAGCTTGGAATTTTGTTATGCTAGTGTGAACTTGCATGGTTATGTGATTGTTTGAAAAACATGCTTGATTTGTTTACATGTATGTCATATGAAACCAAATCATGTAACCAAAAACAAAAAAACCTAGAAGCATAAACTGTAGGCCACTGTACAAATCGAAAACCTAGAAGCATGAATCAAGAGTCATGATAGTACAAACATTCGATACTGATAATCTACTCGATTTGTAGACAATGGCTGGATCAAAAGATATGTTACCAGAGCCGCAACGTCTGACGAAACTGAACAGCGAGAGCAGGAGACTCTTGTTGGGATGGAATTAGGAATGGAAAACATGATGAATGAAGTCATTCAAAGAGTCTTAGACTAGATTATGAGAGCACTACCTCAAATGATACCTTTGGTGGCAGCACAACCACTGGTATCTAAACCAATCCCCAAGCTGCAACCAATGCTTGTACTCGAGGTTCTGGATTGTCAGAGGGGTCAGGAGAACCTGGAGGATGAGAAGCAGAGGAAGATGCTAATAGAGTTACAGAAGCTTCACCCTCTTTAGTTTGATGGTCTCACAAACTATATCACTGGTGATCACTAGTACCAAGAAATGGAAGACCACCTAAATATACTAAAGTTAATAGGTTCGCATAAAGTAGTACTAGCCACGCACCACTTCAAGGGATCGGCCAGAAGTTGGTCGCTAATGATGAAGATGGATCCCAACACAAAGATCGAAGTACTGAGCTAGGAAAAGTTCAATGAGATCTTGTACAAAAAATTCTTTCCTGAAGCAACACAATGTAAGTTATAGGAAGAATTTGTTCGACTAAATCAAAGGGACCTAACTGTAGTAGAATAAGAGAGAAAGTTTACTGAATTGGAAAAATTCTTGCTACAACTGATTAGGAAAGAGAAAATGAAGGCCAATCATTTTGCACAAGGTCTCAAGATAGAGATTCAAAAGATAGTAAGGACTCTAGGCCAAAAGACGTACGGAGGCATCTTGGAAAAGGCTCTAACTGTAGAATAGGAGCTCAACCTAGAAGAAAGATTGAGGGAAAAGAACAAGAGGCCCGAGAATGAAAGAGATCAAGGGGCCCAAAAAAAGAACAAGAGTGGTGCGAAGGCACCACAAAAACAAGGGCAAAACAAGGACAAGTTTAAGGAGCAAGCAAAGTGACAATAACTATATTACGTGTGTAGGTAGAGAGGCCATATAATAAAAAATTGCCCAACTGCACCAGCTCAGGCTCCCCAACAATAGCAGAACACTCAGGGAGGAGCTCAGAATGGCCATCCTCAAGTTAGGCAACAACAACAAAATGCCAATCAGGGGCAAAACCAGGGGCGTGGTCAGAAGCAGGCCAGAATGTTTGTTGTTGAGACTCAACAAGATCAAATCCCTATAGTGTAAGGTATGTTCGTGTTATTCAATGTTACTATGAAACTATTTTTTGACTTGAGTGCCTCAAAATTGCTTATTTTTGAGAAACTAGCTAATAGGTTTTAACTTGTGACAAAAACACTACTCATAACCTTGAATGTGTCCACACCAATAGAACCACTGTTACTTAAAAAAGAATATGTAGTTATGAGCTAAGATTTGGGGATAAACTCTTAATAGTTGATTTATGTACTTTACCTTTTTATGGCTATGATGTAATCTTGAGGATAGATTGGTTAAGCCAATACGAAGCTTAGATAGATTGTCCTAAGAGGCAAGTAACTATAACCTTACCTTCGGGGGAAACCTATGGAATCAAAGGGGATATGCAGAGACTGCTGAGGAATCCAACCTTAGCCATGATGAACTACTTGGGGTAGAAGAATGAGTTCAAGGAATTCTCTAAAGAAGAACCTATTGAACTAAAGAGAATCTAAGACCTACCAATGGTTAGTGAGTATGAGGATGTGTTCCCAAATAACTTACCCAGATTACCACCTACTAGAGAATTAGAGTTCAAGATTGAATTTCACCTTGGAACCAACCCTTGAGACAGTAGAATTGATTGAGTTGAAGTTTCAACTCAATAGGCTTTGGGAGAAAGACTTTATCAGGCTGAGTGAGTCATCCTAAGGAGTTCTTGTACTGTTCGTGAAGAAGAAAGATGGTTTCATGAGACTATATGTTGACTATCAGAAGCTAAACCAAGCTATTGTGAAGATTAAGTATCTTCTACCAAGGATTGATGACCTCTTTGATCAATTGAGAAGAGTCATTCATTTCTCGAAGATTGATCTTAGGTCGAGTTATCATCAGTTGAGAATCAAGGAGTTCGACATATATGAGACAAACTTCAGAAGATGTGGACACTTTGAGTTCACTATAATGCTCTTTGGTTTAACCAATGCCCCAACAACATTAACTAATTTGATCAACCAAAGTGTTTAGACAGTACATTGACCAATTTGTTGTGGTATTTGTGGATAACATTCTGATTTACTCTAAGTCAGAAGTTGAACACTTAGAACACTTGCACATAGTGTAGGAGACCCTCAGAAGGCACCAATTATATGCAAAATTCAGCAAGTGTGGATTCTGGATGAAGACGATCAAGTTCCTTGGTCATGTAGTATCAATAGAAGGCATCTCTGAAAACCCAGAAAAGGTGGAAGCTATCATGGACTGGAAACAACCTATGATAATTACAGAGATAAGGAGCTTCTTAGGCCTGCCTGGATACTACAAAAGGTTCATCTAAGACTTCTCCAAACTAGCACAACCTATGGTCAAGCTAACTAGGAAGGAAGTTAAGTTCAGTTGGGATGAAAAGTGGGAACAATCATTTCAAGAACTAAAAAGGAGATTGACGTCAACCCCTATCTTAGTCACTCAAACCCATGGTGTCACATAAGTCTTGTATATGGATGCTTCACTGAGTAGACTAGAAGCAGTCTTGATGCAAAAGAAGCAAGTATTTTCTTATGTTTCTTGACAACAGAAGGTCTATGAGAAGAATTACCCTACTCACGACGTAGAGTTAGCAACCATTGTATTTGCCTTAAAGATTTGGAGAAATTACCTTTATGGTGAGAAATTCGACCTAGTTTTATATCACAAGAGCTTGAAGTACATCTACTCCCAGAAGGAGTTGAACCTCATGCAATGGAAATTGATAGAGTTCTTGAAAGACTATGATTTTCAATTACACTACCATCTGGGGAAAGCCAATGTGGTGGTCGATTCCTTAAGTAGAAAGTTCAACAAATATGAGGAAGAAAAGGGCTAGATGTATCTGTTGATTGAAGACTTTAGGTTGTGTATAACCTTGAATGAAAAACAAGCCTATCTTTACAACATGTTTTGCCAACTAGATTTTCTACACCATATCAAGGATGGACAAAGGCAAGACAAATGGCTCAATAACCTGATTGAACGAGTTACATAGGATAAGCATACTAACTTCAAGCTAGATGCAGAGAATACCTTAAAGCTTAGGGAAAGAATGTATGTACCTCAAAACAAACAAAGTAAACAGACCATAATGGATCAGGCTCATCAAACCAAGTATACAATGCATCTAGGTAGAGATAAGATGTACCAAAACCTTAGAAAGACTTACAATGGAGACGAATGAAGAGAGATGTGGCTAAACATGTTGCCAAGTGCTTAGCTTGTCAACAGGTAAAAACAAAAAATTGCAAAACCCTTTAGAATGTTACAACCACTCCCTATCCTTGAATGGAAGTGAAATAATATTGATATGGACTTTGTTAGTGGGTTGCCCAAGAACTAGAAAGGAGAAGATACTATATGGGTGATTGTGGATCATCTCACTAAAGTAGTTTATTTCTTGCCAATCAGATCTATGGACCAAGTCAATAGGCTGGGATAACTTTATGTGAAGGGAATAGTAAGGTTGCATGGCGTGCCCAAGATGATAGTATTTGACTAGGACTCTCAATTCACTTCATAGTTTTGGTAGAGTCTACAAAAGGCGTTGGGCATTAAACTCAACATGAGTACTGCTTTTCACCCTTGGATAGATGGGTAGTCTAAGAACGTAATCCAGATGTTAGAAGACATGTTGAGGTCTTATGTCATGGACTTTAAAGGGAACTAGAGCAAGTATTTACACTAAGCAGAGTTTGCCTATAACAATAGTTATCAAGCAAGTATTAAGATGCCCCATATGAGGCTCTTCATGGAAAGCCCTGCAAATCACCAACCTGTTGGGCTAAACTTGAATATCATGTACCCACTGGGACAAACTTGGTGGATGAAATGAACAACCAAGTCAAACTGATACAAAGGAGGTTGACTACGGCTCAGAGTTATCAGAAGAGTTATGCAAACAAAAGAAGGAAACATCATAGAATGGAAGGAGCTAACTGGGAGTTGGAGAGCGAAATGAAGACCAAATACCCACACCTACTCACTAGGGACCCCTGAATATGTACAAATTTTGAGGACAAAATTTTTCATAAGGAGGGTAGGTTGTAACACCCTGAAAAAATTGTACTAAATGAAAGGAAATGATTGAATGATAAGGATAAATGAAACCAATTCATTTCAAGGATCAATTAGGTAGTTTAATTACTCAAAAACCCCTCAAGGGAATGAAAATTGAGAAAAAAAAATGAAATGAAGTGAAATGAAATGAATTGAAATGAAACGAATCACCAATTGATCTAGGCATCTGAAATTCATTTCATTTGTTTAATGGAGGGTTCAATTGCCTAATATGATTCAATGGGATCTAAATCAAGAAACAAAATGGAGAGAACCTTAGCCAAATAGAAGTTATGAATTTTTGTTGATTTTATGTAAACCCAAAAATATGTACTAAGGGCCAAAAGTCCTAGCGAAATGAAAGATATGAATTTTTATTAATTTCATGTGGATCCAAGAATAGGGTGAACAACCATAAGCATGTGGAAGTCACATGGGTGATGAAACTAGCATGCATGATCATGCGTGCCACAATGGGTGATCATGTACACCATGCTCCACACACCCAAAAAAATGGTCCCAAACTAAGGAACCCTAGCCGTTTTAGAAATGTTCTCATATGGGTGATCATGTACACCCCAAGTGCATGCACACTAGAACGTTTTCCTTTAGCAAAATAACCCTAACCGCCACCTTTGTGCTCACCTTAGTATAATAGAAAGTGTCCATAGTTAAACATGCTAAATCATAAAGATTACATGAGATATACATGGCTGGTGCGCACCAAAGAGGGACTCTAAGATTAGAAGTTTCTAAAGTGTAATGTGTACTCCACAAGCAAACCCTAGCTGTCATGCTCATGTGCCCTAATTAGAATTTTCTAACTTTAAAGGATCACTAATAGTTGGATGTCCAAGGAAGATTCACTTGCTGATTGTGTACACAAACTTTGGCAACAAAGCAAACTGTGGACCCTCGTGTACATCCCCCCATGACGCCAAAAATGAAAGATTCCCGTGTGGTGTAAGTGTGACACCCAAGTAATGAGATCAACTAGGAAATTGTAATTGTAACACCCCAACCCCCACGTTCTTTGAGTTTTGGACAACCACCATTATTTTGACGATGGACTTAACCAATTGGCGGGTCGGGTCGGTGTTACGTTACAAGCGACGCACACTTGACTTTCTATTTCAGTCATTTCATGCCTTGATCGTATTTAACCGTACATAACTTAAAATTAAGAATTTAATAAGGTAATAGTATAAGAAATA
>JAJIYU010004069.1:0-25173 GCA_030144865.1 Tinospora cordifolia
TTGTAGGAAACTTTCCAATTCTTCAAAGTTTTATGCCCCCAAGCATAGGAAAATAGCAAGTGCATTGGAATAATTTTTTTTGAATTTAAAAACATTTTTTCAGATTTTTTTTGAATTTTTAAGTTATTAATCTCGATTTAATCGAAGCATTTAAACTGGACCATTGATGATCTTCGATCACAGTACTCAGATCGCGATCAAGATTTACGAATTCACTGTGGATCATCAGATTTCCTCGATCGTACCACAGATGAGGGTGCCTCAGATTTCGTTCGTTAGATGAGCCTCGATTGCAGTACTACCGCTCGTGATCAACAAAACCAGTGTGGACCATTGATCAACCTCAAGCGTAGTACTGAATCGTGATCGAGATTAATGAATTCGCTGTGGATCGTTGATCAACCTCGAGTGCAGCACTAGACGCGATTAACAAAACAACTTTGATCTTCACCGTTGGATGGACCTCGAGTGCAGCATTAGATCGTGAACACCGATCCAAGCCGCATGATTAACTTCGAGTGCAGTGTCGTACGTGATCAACGAAGTGAATCCGAACCGTTAGATTAGGCTGATCAATTCTGGGCAATTGGATTTTAGTGATTCGGTGCTGCTGAGCGTTGTTTTGGGCTTCGATTTCATTCGTTGGATTGGACAGATCCAGTTTGGACCGTTGGATGCAGTTTCTAATTACCAAATTTGGTTTTTAAAGTTGTTTTTGCACATGTCTTTCCATTTTATTAATTTTCTAATATTTCCTCCTTTTTATTTCTGTAATATTGTATTTATTTTATTTATTTTCTATTTTATTAACATTGCCAACAATTAATAATTTATGTTTCTTTATATTAATTTTTATTTCTTCATTTCTATGTATTTATCTCATATTTTTATTTTCAAAGGGTACGAATAATTATATAATTCACTCAACTTATTGGATAATTAATTCCATAATTGCATAATTAATTAATATTTGATAGTTTCACTAACCTTATATCATTAGTTAGATCATCTTGACGCTAAGGTTTCATTTGCCTCCAATAGTTTTCATAATTTTTTTTTTCTCAATGAATTTTATTTCAAAAAATAATTCTTTGTTGACAAAATTATTAGGTATTACACTTTCACACCGATATGTGGTTAGAATCTCAATTATCGTTTATTACATATAAAAACATAACATTCGTGTATATAAACAGAACTTAATCGAAATTTGAACATGTGAGCATGGAAACAACATAGTATGGATCATACCATCACATATGTAAGCCTAACCATGCATATTCTACATGGCATAATAAATCATGCATGTTCAAAGCATCAAATACATACAAGCTTTATTTAAATTAAAATAACAATGTAAAAGTTGAAAATCATCTCCACCTTAAATAGTAAACTCCTTCTTGAATCTTCAGTTGAATCATTTTCAGATCTCCCCACTACTAGCACTGAAATTTGTGTAATACTTCATTACTACTACTTCAATTGTTGTTTAGAACAACTAATAAAAAAAAGAGGGATGCCAAGAGAGAGGCAAAGAGAGCAAGAAGGACTTGTCAGTTCTTGCTGGGATGAAGAGAATGAGAATCTAGACATTGTTTATATAAAGTTTCAGTGGGTAAGAATTGGCAAGTTTGGGGTGTTCCCAACACAGGAAACCTGCTAAATCTCTACTTTTGTGCACAAGAACTAGTAACTTAGGGTTTTGGGATGCTTTGGGGGCTTTCCAAAGTGTTTTTCGTGCAATTCTTTGGATTTTTTTGTTGTGTTACCATGGTAATATTATTCAATTACCATAGTACTAGTCAGATGGTGTTTTTTGTTCACAACTTATATACTTTTTCGATTTTTTTTCTCGCACTACGTAGTAGTCCCACGCAGAACCAATTTTTTTTTTCAGGTTTTTATGATTTTGTTCATGTTTGTGCTGATTTTCTTCTATTTTCCCTTTTTCTTCTATTTTTCTTTTTGTTTCCAATTTCCTGTATTTCTATTTCTCATTCATCTCTATATCCTATATAACACATTAAAATGAAAAGAAACTTGCTAATTCTTGCTATCTTAATAAATATATTGAAATGTGTAAAGAAATGTCACAACATATTTTAAATATATATATATTCAAACTCTTATTTATTGAATTTTCGTATAAGTTTTTGGGGTATTACAACTTACTCCCCTTAAAAGAAATTTTCTCCTTGAAATTTGTGCTAATTTCCTTGGGCATCATTTAGTCAAGTACTTCTAGTGAAGAGGTCTGGGTACTTAGTCATCATTTCACTCTTGAGCTCCCAAGTTGCCTCTCCTACCCCATGATGCTTCTAGAGCAAGAGAATGTCCTTTGTTCTCTTGCTTTGTACCCTGTGATCAAGGATCCTAACTGCCACTTCTTCATTAGTGGCACATCTTGGATATTTACTTCCTCTCAATAGATTATTTGAGGGATCAGGTTCATACTTTCTCAACATCAACATATGGAACACATTGTGTACTAAGGACATTCGGTTTGATAAGTCCAACTCGTAGGTGCATTCTCCAATTCTTCTAAGTGTCTCAAACAGATTGATGAATCTAGGCGATAGTTTCCCTTTACATCCAAACCTCTTAATCCCTTTCTAGGGCCTTATTCTCAAGAATACTCTATCACCTACTTGAAATTCTAGGGTTCTCCTCCCCTTGTCCGCATAACTCTTTTGTCTACTCTGCATAGTGGCCAATCTCTTTTGTATATGTTTGACTTGGTTATTCATCTCTTCTACCAAGTCTAGCCAAGTAAGCACGCGGTCTTCAACTTCAACCCAACATGTCGGTGATCTGCGGCTTCCCATATACACCATAACCTTGACGTTTCATAGGAACAAAAAGGGAAGTTGCTGAATTTTGTTCAAATGTCCAAAGAAAAGGGAATGGGAAAGTTTCCTAAATTGAAAGATACCCTAATCTTAGCACAAATAAGGGGAATGACAATCATATCCTCAATTGCAAAATCCTAGCCGTTACTTGTGCTTATGCAAACCAAATTAGAAGTTTCTAAACCTTAGATGCTCTTTAATCTTGACGTCCAAAGAAGATTTTCTTGTTGATTTATGCACATCACCCATAGAAACAAAGCCAACCGAAAACGCTAGTTTGTATACTCCCATAACGCCACAAAGGAAATATTTCCATGAAATGTATGTGTGATGCCCAAGCAAATCAATTAATTAGGAAATATGTCATGAACACAAAATCTGATCAAGATGGACATCCTAAATGGTTTAGACGTTGTTCTAAATCTGATTTGTGTTCACACACATTAAGGAAAGAAAGAAATATCTAAAGATTTTGTGCAAACATGATTAGGAAACCCTAATAAGCACACTTGCCCTATTCTATGCAAACCACCCCCTTCAGCAAAGGAAAGCCGCTCAATTGTGAGTTGCCCTAGCTGTCCAAGACGTCCCCATAGCCTCTTGAAAATCTATATAAACCCCCATTGTGCACACTTATTCTTCATCCCAAAGTAAGAGTTGACACTTCCCTCTTGACTTTCTTTAGCCCTTTTCTTGGCAACCCCTTCTCACTTGCTTGTGTTTTTGAGTGATTTTCTGTGAGAAGTTCGAATTTTAGATTACTTTCATATTCTTGAAGTTGCTGGTTGTTCTTGAAGTGCATAGAAGAAACTATTGAATTTTTGAGAAAATGCTTCATAAGGTATTTGAGATTTCCTATACTTCTACTTTACTAGTTTGAGTTTCTATCATGTTCATGCATCTTTTATTTCTAGTTTAGCAAATTTAGTTTATCATATATGCACGTTTTAAGTATCCATGATATCATGCCATGCCTAGTTTGCATGCTTAGGTTTGATTTGAATTATGAAGCATGCTACGTATTTGTTTTCATGTTTTTTGAACATTTTATTCTTTATTTTATTATTCTGATTTTGGATTCATGAATATGTGAGAATTAAGTTTAACATTTTGAAGTTTATGAACCATGTACTGCCATACTAATCTAAGTGATGTTATGGACGTTCTTTACATATACTTAGTGTATATGGGTCTCATCACTGGTGTGGATGGGTATTACCCAAAGTACTTAGAATATGGACATGAGATCATTATTCCAATGGAATATGACAAGATGAATTGTCTTTCCATGCAAGAGTGGAGAATTTTGATAAGAACATCATGGGATTAAAACCCCTTTCAGTCTTAACGTCAACAGTAACTAACAATGTTATTTGAATCGCTTAATTGTTTATAAGTGTTTGAAATTGAATGTGATATTGGTCTAAGATAATGAATTGGTTGTTTGAAAAAGATCCACTGGGTTATGTGCTCACCCTTTCTCTCTTATCTTTTTAGGGGGTTGAATTAAACAATGAAGCATACAAAGGCTTAGAATGCTTATTTTTAAAAAGTTTCTATTTTTATTTTAATGTAAGAGCATGTTGCCCAAGTTCTAAATTTTCGTTGTAAGTTTCTATTTTGAATTGTGTACTCTTTCTTTTTAGAAGTTTAAATTTGAAGTCATGTACCCACTTTTATTAAATCAATAAAGATTTAGAAAGTTTTCTTTTATCTCTTGTGTAATTGCCTTAGTGAATGTTTTTAATTAAATAAAGTGTGAGATAATTGAATTAGAAAGACCAATATTGTACTTGTAATTGTAATCAGACCTTGACACACCCTGCAGTTAAATCAAATTGAATGTATTGGGGGCTGGGGTGTTACAAAGGTGGTATCAGAGACTAGACATTAGTTCCTAGGCAATAATTAGAAAGTTAAGCCTAAAATTTTGTTATTGGGCTAGAATTATAAAGTTTAATCTTATACCAATGGTGGTGTCAGATTTAGAAAGTATTAACTCAACTAGATTTGACCTGTATTTTGAGTTGAAATTAGAAATCCCTACCTTCTATTTTTGAAATTGAAAATTGTTTTGGAAAGTGCTTTCAAAAAGGAAAGATATGTTTTTAAATATTTTCTCTAGATACAAAGACTACAAGTTGAGCTAATAGTGGGTAAGTCTTGTCCTAAGTAAAGCTAAACATTGAAATGGAGGTGGGTTATCCCACCCGAGAAAGCATGGCTGCTAAGCAAACTTTAGTCTCGTTGCCTGATCTGGAGGTTGTCCCACCAGCTTATACGAGTAGTCAGAGTTGAGGAAACCCTTACTTTCTATAAAAGTAAATTAGAAGGTGGAAAATTAGGGCACGAAAGGTGGTATCTTGAATAAACAAAGGTTGTGAGTCAACCAGTCTAAAATCACAGGTTAAGGGAAGAGACCTTAGGTAGAAACATGGTTGTCGCCAAGGGTGACTTAGTAGATCAAATACATAAAACTCTAGGACATAGGTTAGAAACTAAAAATGTACAAGAATAAATAATTGTTTGGTCAGGACACGAGATCGAAAAGATTTTGTATCTCCCGTCTCTATGTGGTATGGGACGCATGGGTATTCGGTGTATAGAAGAAGCTTGGACTCGGAGAATGATGGACCATGTTTGGTGAATGATTAATAATTTTGGAAAAACTTGTTTTCTATACTTGGTTGGTATATGGCAATCAAGTATAGTGGGCTCGAAAAATCTTAGTTATTGGGATATTTGTGAAATTGTTTGGGTGTAACAATTTTTTGAGTGAAATTCCAAGTGGAAAAGGTATAGTGGTATGAGACACTTGAACCTAGAAGCTTAAATGGAAGCCTAGAATCTTGCTATGCTAACTTGAACTTGTATAATTGGATGATTGTTAGAAAAGCATGTTTGATTTGTTTACGTGTATGTTATATGAAACCAAGTCTTGTACCAAGAACAAAATGAACCTAGAAGCATAAACTGTTAGGCCACTGAACGAATCAAGAACCTAAAAACATGAATCTAGAGTCATGATAGTATGAATGTTTGACGAGGCAAATGCTGACAAGGTGTTAAATTTATAGACAATGGCTAGAACAAGAAGATATGCTACTCGATCCACCACTTCTGATGAGGCGGAGCAGAGGGATCAGGAAATACCTGCTGGCATAGAGGCCCGAATGGAGAATACGGCGAATAAAGTTGCTCAAAGTCTTATGGATCAACTGATGAGGGATTTACGCCAAATACTCCCTCAGGCAGTACCTTAGCCTCAAGTGCCTGAACCCATCCAAGTTCAGCAGCCAGCACCGGTGGCCCAAACTCCCAAATATTAGAGGGCTTAGGAGGATTGGGATGATGAGAAACAGACGAAGACGTTGATGGAGCTACAGAAGCTCCACCCTAAACATTTTGAAGGTGCTATTGACTATATCATGGTGAACTAATGCTATTAGGAGACGGAGGAGTATCTGAATGTGTTGAAGGAAACTAGGTCAAGAAGGGTGGCACTGGCCACACACCACTTCAAGGGACCAACCATAAGTTTGTGGCGTATGATGAAGATGGACCCTAACATGGATGTTGATGCTATGAGCTAGGAGAAATTTACAAAGATCTTTTATGAAAGTTTCTTTCTGAAAGCGACCTTGAGCAAGCTAGAGGAAGATTTTGTTCGGTTGAACTAGAGAGAGACGATTGTAGCTGAATATGAAAGAAAGTTCACTGAATTGGCAAAATTGTTAGTAGATCTGATTAAGTAGGAGAGATTGAAGGCCAATCACTTTGCACAGGGTCTCAAGATGGAGATCCGAAAGATAGTAAAGACTGTGGAGCTAGAGACATGCAAAGATGTCTTGGAGAAAGCTCTAACCTTGGAACAAGAGATCAACTTGGAACAACGAATGAAGGGAAAGAATAAAAGGCCCAGGAGTGAAAAAGATCACGGGTCTTAGAAAAAAAGTAAGAATGGTCGAAAAATACAACAAAACTAGGGGCCAACTAGATATGATCCTAAGGAATAAGCCAAAAAGCAAGGACTATGCTCTGTGTGCAGATAGAAGGATCATCTTGCCAGGAATTGCATGACTACACTTGCTCAGGCTCCTCAGCAACAACTGTCATAGGAAAGATGTCAGAATGGCTGTCTTCAGGGGAAGTAATAGCCGAGAATGCCAATAAGGGTAAAACCAGGGCCTAAACAGAACCAGGCTAGAAAGTTAGTTGTTGAGGCTCGGGAAAACCAAGTCCCTACAGTGGAAGGTACATTTCTTTTGTTTAATGTTGCTGTGAGACTGTTGTTTGACTTGGGTGCCTTTAATTTATCTTTAGAGAACTAGCTGATAGGTTAGAACTTGTGACAAAAACACTACCCATAACTTTGAATGTGTCCATAGGGACACCTTTGACTTTAAAATGAATGCATAGTTGTGACCTAAGGTTCAGAGATAAACTCATAATAGTAGACCTATGTACTTTATCTTTTTATGCCTATGACGTAATCTTAGGGATGGATTGGTTACACCATTACTAAGTTTAGATAGATTGTCCTAAAAGATGAGTGAATATAACCCTACCTTCTGGGAAAACCTATAGAATCAATGGGGTTATGTAGAGACTATCGAGGAGTCCAACCTTAGCCATGATGAACTGCTTAAGGCAGAAGAATGAATTCAAAGAAATCTCTAAAGAAGAAACTATTGAACTGAAAAGAATCAAAACCTAGTTGTGGTTAGTGAGTACAAGGATGTATTCCCAAATTACTTACCTAGACTACCACTAGTTAGAGAGCTAGAGTTCAAGATTGAACTTCACCCTGGAATCAACCCTACAGCCATACCTCCTTATAGAATGGCACCAGTAGAATTGATTGAGTTGAAGTCTCAACTAGACGAGCTCAGGGAGAAAGGATTCATCAAGCCAAATGAATCACCTTGGGGAGCTCCTATACTTTTTGTCAAGAAGAAGGATGGTTCGATGAGACGTTGTGTCAACTATCGGAAACTGAACCAAGCTATGGTGAAGAATAAGTACCCTTTGTCAAGGATTGATGACCTATTTGATCAATTGAGAAGAGCTACTCATTTCTCAAAGATTGATTTTAGGTCAGGATATCACCAATTGAGAATCAGGAGGTCTGATATACACAAAATAACATTCAGAATGAGATACATAAACTTTGAGTTCACACTGATGCCCTTTGGTTTAACCAATGCCCTAGCAGCCTTCATGGACTTGATGAATCGAGTGTTTAAACAATATCTTGACCAGCTTGTGGTGGTATTCGTAGATGACATCCTAATCTACTCCAAGTCAGAGGCTGAACACTTAAAACACTTGCATATTGTAATACCTTGAAAAATCATGTACTTAATGATATGAAAAATTCAATATCAATTTGATGAAATTTAGGTAAGAAATGAAATTCGGTCCATTTCAGGGGCAAATTTAGCATGTCCAAAATCCTCATTTAGTGACCCTTAGAACCTTAAAATAACCTAAAATTTCATGATATGACATGAACTAATTAACTAGACAACATATCCACAAATCAACCCAATTGGCCAAGAATTGGGTTTTCATCTGCCTAATACCTTTCAGTGTAGTCTAAATTAGGAAACTAAATGAAATGAAAATCACCCTATTCAAACAATGGTATATATGTATTAGTCTATTATGAACACAAAATAAATTCTTATTATATGAGGAGATATAAACTTTTATTAAACTCATGTGAACCCATAAGTGCATGACCAACTACAAATGATCTTCTGCACCCATACTCCATAATCAACCCTTACATGTCCGTGTATGTGTGTGCGTGTGCACATGTGACAAAAATAATCTTCTAAAAATATAGTGTGTGCAAATACAAACCTTAGCCACCACCCTTGGGATGTGCTCCTATGCATATCAAAGATCAAAATAAAAAATGGAAGGTTTCCATGAACAGACCAAACTGCCAAATCAAGGAGATCCACATGCAATTAGGCCAAAATACCTTTTGTGGTGCATCAACCCTAATGGTGTCGGGACCCCTTCCCTAGGATGAAGGACGAACCGACCGGCACAGTGTCCCAACAAACCCGCCCGCAAGCCGAGTTTGCCAAGACACTATTAAGCCGCAACATACAACACCACATCACAAACTATTAGAGTAATCATAATGAATGCATAAGAGATTTAACATACGAACACCAATAAGAACTTCATATTTCCAAAATGGGTCATTACAACATGTGTAGCAATGGGAGAGAGTGTTCATTATATACAGGCTATCCTCACCCCTATAAATAGGTCATAACCCTCAAAAGACGACAACAACAAATGAAATACAAAGAAATCCTACCAAGAGAAAAAAGGAGTAAGGGAACGCAGCTCTATGCGATGACCACTCTTTTGCCCTTATCCGCTGCTGAAGAACCTGAAAAGTTAGAGTAGTGAGCCTAATTGTCCACGGTGGCTCAATGAGTAATGCAGTCTAATTCAAACTTAAAACAAGTATTCCACAATTAAAAACATGTGCCATGGATGCATGAACAATTGCATTATGCAAGTGAGATCTTCAAAGTCAACCTAACAGGATGGTGATCTGTAGAGCCTACCATAAAGAGCTTCATAAAGTGTCATCTTTATGTTTGCCTAATAACTGTTATTATAAGCGAATTCCACCAAGTGTAAATACTTGCTCAAGTTGCCCTTAAAATCAAGGAAGCAAGATCTTAACATATCTTATAGTGTGTGAACAATTCTCTCAAACTGTCCATCTATCTTGTAGATGAAAAGCTATGCTCATAGTAAGTCTGGTGCCCAACTCCTTCTATAGACTTTGTTAGAATTGTTATGTAACGAGTCGCTATTTGATACTATGGTCTTAAGCATGTCATCTAACCTTACTATTTCTTTCACATAGAGTTCCCCTCGTTTATTGACTTCATTTGTGGATCTGATGGGTAGGAAATGTGCAACCAGAGTGAGAGGATCCACAATCACCCCAACGATATCTTCTCTTTTTCGATTTTTGGGTAAATAGCTAACAAAGTCTATAGCAATGTTATCCTACTTTCACTCTGGTACTAGGAGTGTTTGTAATAATCCAATGGGTTTCATATACTCTACCTTCACCTGCCGACAAGTTAGACACTTTCAAACATACTTAGCTATATCTCTTTTTAGACCTCGCCACCAACAAGTCTTTTAGAGGTTTTGTGATACATATTATCACCATTTGGATATATTGTATACTTAGTCTGATGGGTTTCATCCAGTATAGCCATTCTGCTCTACTCACTATTTGGTACACAAATTCTATCCCCAAGTCTTAATATATTTTTTGCATCCATCCAGAAATTTGTGTGCTTGCCTTGTTCAACTCCTTTTAATTAGATTCGTGATCCACTTATCTTGCCTAAACTCATCTCTGATCTGATGCATAAGATTCGGTCGACAAGTCATGTTGTAAAGGTATACCTGCTTCTCGTCTGAAGTCACACCAGGTTGTATTCCTCAACTAGTTGGTATATTTGACCCTTTTCCTCATCTTGTTTATTAAATTTCTTGTTCAAGGTATCTGCTACCACATTGGTCTTTCCTGGGTGGTAACGTAGTTGGAAATCGTAATCCTTAAAAAATTTCATCCATCTACCCTGCCTGAAATTTAACTCTTTTTGAGTGTAAATGCACTTTATGCTCTTATGATTGGAAAATAGATCAAATCTCTCATGATAAAGATAGTGTCTCCAAATCTTTAGAGAAAATATAATAGCCACCAGTTCTAAATCATGTGTTGTATAATTCTATTCATGAATCTTTAGTTGGCGTAATGCATATGCAACAACCTTCCCTTCTTGCATCAATACTGCATCTAATCCATTATGTAAAGCATCTATATACATAACATATCCAATGACATGTGTAGGAGTGACTAATATGGGGGATGAAGTCAATCTTTTCTTCAATTCTTGGAATGATAGTTTTTCACATCTCTCATCCCAATTGAACATAACTCCCTTTCTGGTTAACTTGGCCATAGGATCAGCTAACTTTGAGATGTCTTGGTTGAATCTACGATAATATCCTCTTCAGCCTTACAAATTTCTAATTCCTGTCACTATCTTGGGTAGCTTCCAGTTTGAGATAGCCTCCACCTTTTCAAGATCTACAGAGATGTCTTTTGCTAGAACTACATAGACAAGGAAGTTGACCATCTCTATCCATAACTCGCACTTACTGAACTTGACATATAAATGATTTCTTCTAAGTATCTCCAATACATTCTTCAAATGTTCTACATGTTCTTCTTTTGAATTGGAGTATATCAATGTATCATCTACAAAAACCACTATGAATTGATAGAGGTATTGTTTGAACACTCTATTCATTAGATCCATGAATGTTGTTGGTGCATTGGTTAAACCAAATGGAATCACAATGAACTCGAAATGCCCATATTGAGTTCTAAATGCTATCTTGTGTATGTTTGACCCTTGGATTCTCAATTGATGATATCCTAACCTAAGATCAATCTTGGAGAAATGAGTGGTTCCCTTAATTGGTCAAATAGGTCATCTATTCTTGGCAAGGGATATTTGTTCTTCACTGTCACCTGATTTGGCTTCTAATAGTAAACTCATAACCTCATGGATCCATCTTTCTTCTTTACAAACAATCCTAGAGCTTTTTATGGTGATTCACTTGTCTGATGAATCCCTTTTCTAGGAGCTCTTCCACCTAAGTCTTTAACTCATTAAGCTCTACTGGTGCCATTCTATAGTGAAAAAATGGCTATGGGATTGGTTCTAGGGTTAACATCAATCTTGAACGCCACTTCTTTATCTGGTAGTCGTCCTGATAGTTCATCTGGAAATAAATCTACATAATCTTGAACCACCACTAGGTTCTGGATTTCCTTCTATTCTTTAGTGTCCTCTTCCAATATTTTTTTAAAATCTTCTTCCTGCCTTAAGCAATTCAACATTGTTGCCATTGGGCTTCTAGGTAACTTCTACATATCACCATTGATTCTAAAAGTTTCTCCCGAAGCCAATATTATTGTTACCTGCCTCTTTGGACAATCTATCTATGTCCAATACTAGATTAACCAGTCCATCCCCAATATTAAATCATGCCCATAAAATAGTAGTACACAGATATCGGTTGAAATCAACTTATCTCTTAATCTAAGGTCACAGTTAAATTTTTTTTGAGGTAAGGATAGTCCTTTGGGTGTGGATACATTCAATGTCATAGGCAAGGCATTTGTTATTGGTTGTAACCTATCCACTAATTGTTCGACAATAAAAGATTTGGTAGCACCTGAATCAAACAAAAGTTTCATAGCGACATCAAACAATAGTAATGTACCTTTTAACTGTAGGAACTTGATCAGTCCAAATATCTTCAATAGCAAAGTCTTTAGCCTAATTTTGTCTACGACCCTAATTCTGATTCTAGTTCTACCCCTAATTACTATTCTATTGGGGCTATTGCTATTACCTAACTTGATGATGACTATTTTGTCTTCCTCTTTGATTATATTGTTGTAGTTGTAGTAGAGGAGCTTGAGCTTTGGTAAGACAAAACTTTGCCATATGTTCTTGCTGGTTACAATGGAAACAGAACCCCTATGATCTCACCTATTTCCCCTACTCCTCTTTAGCGTGGTTAGGTAATGACTTGGGATATTGTTGTATTCGTTGTTGAGTCTGAGGTGTCTTATTACCATTATTCTGTTTCTTGTTCCCATTCCCTACCTTTTGATCATTTTATGGCCTCCTGTTGTAGTTTTTTAGAGACTGTTAAAAGTTAATGTACCTCTCGATCAATTGGGCTCTAACTACCATCTCTTTGAGTGTAGTAAGCCTTAAAAGAATAATTAGCTTTCAGATTTCCACCCATAAACCTTTTACAAACTTGTCAGCCTTGGCCTGTTCATCCCTAACTAGTTCTAGTGCAAACCTTGACAACTCAGTAAACATTCTTTCATATTCCATCACCATCATTGTTTTTTGTGTTAGTCATACAATCTCTAACTGTACTTGTCTGGTAATAGCCATGGAGCGAAAATTATCATAATATGACTTCTTAAACTGTTTCCATGTCATTGTCAAAATATCGATCTTTGGATAATTCATGATCATCATCCACCAGTGATAAGCAAGTCCAATGAACTGATGTACTGCCAAAGCTACTCATCTAGGCCTAATTGCCCCCAAGGCATTGAGATGCTTGTTCATCTTAGAAAACCATATGTCACTACTATATGATCCCAATTGCCATCAAAGGTACTTTGACACAGCTTCTGAAATTAAATCAATAAGTTCCTTTGTTCTCTTATCCTCAGCTACAATTCAACTCGATATTATAGGACTATACCGCAATGGGGCTTGATGAGCCAGAGGTTGGGCCTGTGGCTAACTGGAGGAAGATTCTATGCCTGAGGTAGAGCCCTCATAACTTGTTCTACAACCTATCGAGTGATCTCTGCCAACATCTCTGGCAATAAAATTACTACAACTGGAGTTGCTACTACCATGGGTGCCCTCTAGTCCCTTTGACCAGACTCATCAATGTTTTTTGGCCTTGTCGCATTTCTTCTGGTTCTTGCCATTGTCTACAAGCTAAAGGTCATTTTAGTATCCGAAGAATTTCCAATGTACAAGGAGGATCACAATCTCTTTTCAAATCAATTTGGTTCTATACAAACTCATCTTTCCTTATCATAGAGATACAACATGTTTTTCCAAGACTTGTGATAATAACTATATTTCCTTTGTCTTTTTTTATATTAATTTCCTCATGTTTTCATCTCGTTCATGTAATCATGATGCTAGATTCATGTTTCTAAGTTCTTGTTTTCTTTAGTAACCTATCAGTTTAGTCTTCTATGCTCGTTTGAGGATTTTCAAAGTCCTTTAATGTTGTTGGGTATACATATTTATGAATTTCATAACATGTTTTTAAACAATCATTCGTTCATATAATTTCATGCTAGCATAAAGAAATTTTTGAGCTTCCATCTAAGCCTCCAAATTTAAGTGTCTCATTCCACTCTTGCCCAGTGATATAGGCTTCCACTTTGAAATCTTATTATACCTAAACAATTTTGCAAATATCTCAACGACTAATGCCTCCCAAGCCCCTCTATACTCAATCATCCCGTACTAGCTAAGCATAGGGAAACAAGCTCTTCTGAATTCATTGATCATTCAACAAAAATGGGTCGTTAATCTTCAAGTCTAGGATTCATCCATACCTTTGAATTCCTACATGTGCCATACAAAGTAGAAGGTAGAGATATAGGATCATCCCGATCTCGAGTCCTAATCAATCAAATGTTTCGTTTCACAAACATTTTCAGTCTCTAACCTATGTCCTATAAGTTTTCATTCATGATCCATTGTCCTTGGCAACACCCACTCTACTTATGATCTCTTTCCTAGACCTAGGGTCTCAACACATGGCTAAAAGGTTCTTCCATTTCAGATAACACCTTTGGTATCACCTTCGCATTCTAATAAACACTTCGCCCAGTAACTTACCAACTGAGCACTGATACTACCTTTGTAATACCATGCCTCCTGAAGGCCCTAGTTTTGTTTCAGTGGGCACAGTTAAGGGAATGCCCTCAAATGAATAACAATAGCAACAGTAGGCACGTTAACATCACGTGTGAAACATAATCATAACATCGAGGCCACCTGAGAGATGCGACGTCACTTTATTTTTTCTTTCTCTTTTTCTTCCTGTCCCAACCTTATGAGACTTCATGTTCATAATGACTTATACAACTTCTCATAAAACATTTTGAAATCATCAATTAAGATTAACCAAATAAAATACCACCATCGAAAATATCTTTTAATATTCAAGATGTACAAGGACTTATTCAATAAAACAACTTTAAACTAGGGCCAACGTGCCTGACTAAAACAAAACTAGAAACCAAAAAAGTAAATTTTTTAAAGAAATAACCTGGGTAAATCCCCACTTGTTCACGCAGCCTATGATCACTGGTTTCCTGAAATGTTAAAAAAAGAAAAGGTGAGGTCGAAGAACCCAATGGATCATCCCAAACATTTAAATCATTATTTCAATCAAACAAAACATACATGTCAAACTATTTCATAGATTAGGTGATTCAACCAGTTAATTGTTTACATATTGACATTAAGATTGAAAGGAATCTACCTCAATGTTCCAAAACTAGGGAGTGAGGTCAATCCAAACGTTAAAACCCTACTCATCTATGAAGTCGTGTCAATCCAGACTCCTAGTTCACCAATCAAGGAAGTTGGATCAATCATAACTCCAAGTTCCAAATTAAGAAATCAAATAATCAACAAGTCAGTTCTTAGTTGAAACACTCACGATGATACCTCATGGTACAACATCCCACCGGTACATGGTTAAAATCTTTATCAATCTTTTTTAATGACAAATTATAATAATAACAGGTTCAATTAGATGTAATTCAAGAAAACTACATGTAAGCATGGTAAACACTATTCCATATCTATAATAGGCATGTTACTTGATCATTCATATATATCATAGATCATGATATTACACGTATTATTGAAAACATGCATCATCATCCATTAATCATGTGAATCTAACCATCATGAATATTTAATTCAAAGTATAACATGCATATTCGAAGCATAGTCCTAGACTAGAAAACATTCATTGATACTTTATTTAAATCAAAATAATAGTTAAAAAATTTGGAAATCATATTCATCTTATAGCTTAACTCCTTTTTTGTCCCTGTACTGTTATTCTAATTGCTTTTGAACCCTCAACCTTCAAGATTGAAACTAAATCATTATTCTTAAACACTTTTAAACCATACTTTAATGATAATCTATCCGATATGGCATATTATGTGTCATATTAGATGATTTTAAGTGTGATCCTGCTTCTGTGTTCACCAATAAAAGGAATGAGTACCACAATAATCAGAATGAGTAAAAAAAACCAAAGGTTGTAGAACCCACTTCTTTATATTTTGTTTGTTTCTTGGACGCAAAGTTTTAGTATGTAATGGTTTTTGAATAAGCTTCAGTGTTTAAAAACTTTACATAATCATTTTTGCGTAGGTTTTACATATTAACTCTATAGTGGATTGTAGTACCATAGTAACCAGAACACCAATCTGTACAAAACTTTCTGTATCATTCCGATTTTACTTACCCTTACATATTTTACACATATTAACTTTCTGTGTAAAATATGTAGAACCTGCCCCCCTGAAAGTAAGTTTCATCCTCAAAACTTGTATTTGCTTGTCCCGATGCTATTTGGTCATCCATTTCCAATGAAGAAGTCTAGATCTTTACTCCTCTTCTCGCTTTCTAGTTCCCAAGTTGCCTCTTCCACTCCATGACGCCTCCAAAGATCCTTGACTAATGGGATGTCTTTTGTTCTCAGGGTACTTTTCGATCTAAGATTCTGATAGCTGCTTCTTCATATGTGGCATTGTCTTGGATATTTATCTCCTCCCAATGGATTATGTGAGAGGGATTTGGTTCATATCTTCTCTACATGGACAAATGGAACACATTATGAACTAAGGACATTCTGTTTGGTAGGTCTGGTTTATTGGCGCATTGAACAATCCTTCTAAGTATCTTGAATGGGCCGATAAACCTGAGTGATAACTTTCCTTTTTGCCCAAAGCTCTTGATCGCTTTTTGAGGGCTAATCCTTCCAAACACTCTATCACCTATTTGCAATTCTAGAGGTCTTCTCCTCTTGTCTGCATAACTCTATTTTATGTTATAATCAATCTCTTCTTATCTATTTGACTTCATTATTCATTTCCTCCACTGGATTTGGCCCTGTAAGCGCATGATCCTCAAAGCAAGCCCAACTGGAGGGTGATTTGTTGGGTTTACCATAAAGAGCATCATAAGGAGCCATCTTTATGCTTGCTTGATAACTGTTGTTATAAGAGAATTCTGCCAAGTGTAGATACTTGCTCTAGTTGCCCTTAAAATCAAGGACACAAGATTTTAACATATCTTCTAGTGTCTAAATGACTCTCTCAAACTATCCATCTGTCTGTGGATGGAAAGTTGTGCTCATAGTTATTCAGGTTCCCAACTCCTTATGTAGACTCTATTAGAAATTTGATGTGAATTGATGCTCTCTGTCTAAAACTATGGTCTTAGGTATGCCATGTAACCTTATTACTTCCTTCACATAGAGTTCACCCAGTTTACAAACTTGATCTGTGGATTTGATGGGTATAAATGAGACACCTTAGTGAGACAATCCACAATCACCCACTTGGTATCTTCTCCTTTTTGATTGTATGTAACCTACCAACAAAGTTCATAACCATGTTATCTCACCTCTACTCTGGGATCAAGAGTAGTTGTAACAATCCAGTGGGTATCTTGTGTTCTGCCTTCACCTGATAATAAGTTAGACATTTTCAGACATACTTACCTATATTTCTTTTCATACCTCACCACCAGTAAGTCTTCTGGAGGTTTTGAGGTTTTGATACATCTTATTACCACCTGGATGTATTGTATACTTAGTCAGATGGGCTTCATCTAGTAGGGTCTTTCGACTCTACCCATCTTCGATACACGAATTCTATCCTCAAGTCTTAATATATTCTCCACATCCATCCTAAATTTTGTATACTTTCCTTGTTCATTACTTCAATCAAATTCGTTATCCACTTACCTTGTCCCTGTTCATTTCTAATCTAATGCATAAGATCCAATTGGCAAGTCATATTGTAAAGGTATACTTGCTTCTCGTTTGAAGTCAAACCTAGGTTATATTCCTCAACTAGTTGGTACATTTGATCTTTTTCCTCATCTTGTTTGCTAAATTTCCTACTCAAGGCATCCGCTACCACATTAGACTTTCCTGGATGGTAATATAGTTGGAAATCATAATCCTTAAAAAATTTTATTCATCTAAGTTGCCTGAGATTTAACTCCTTTTGAGTGTAGATGTGCTTCTCGCTCTTGTGATTTAAAAATTGAACAAATCTCTCACCATAAAGATGGAGTCTCCAAATCTTCAAAGCAAATACAATAGTCACTAGTTTTAAATCATGTATTAGATTATCCTGTTCATGAAATTTTAGTTGTCGCAGGGCATATGCAACAACCTTCCCTTCTTGCATCAACACTGTGCCCAATTTGTTTTGCAAACCCTCTGTATCAAATGTCATGCGTAAGAGAGACTAATATGAGGCCTAAAGTCAATCTCTTTTCAATTCTTGGAATGATGGTTCACATCTCTCATCCTAGTTGAACTTAACTCCCTTTCTGGTTAACTTGGTTATAGGTTCAGCTAGTTTGAGAAGTCTTGGATGAATCTACAATAATATCTTGCTAAGCCCAAGAAACTTCTGATCTCTATCATTGTCTTAGGTTGATTCTAGTTTGAGAGAGCCTCCACCTTTTTCAGGATCTATAGAGATGCCTTCTACTAAAGCTATATGGCCAAGGAACTTCACCATCTTCATCCAGAACTTGCGCTTACTGAACTTGGCATATAACTGATTTCTTTTAAGTGTCCCTGATACAATCTTCAAATATTGTACATGTTCTTCTTCTGACTTGGAGTATATCAATTTATTATCTACAAATACCACTATTAACTAATCAAGGTATTGTTTGAATACTTTGTTTATGCAATTAATGAATGTTGTTGGCGCATTGATTAAACCAAGTGGGTGAACTCAAACTGACCATACCAAGTTCTAAATGTTGTCATGTGTATGGCTGACTCTCAGATTCTCATCTCATCATATCCTAACCTAAGATCAATCTTGGAAGAATGAGTGGCTCCCCTTAATTGATCAAATAGGTCATCTATTCTTTACAAGGAATACTTATTCTTCAATGTCACATGATTTGGCTTTTGATAGTGAACACAGAACCTCATGGATCCATCTTTCTTCTTCACAAACAATACTAGAACTCCCCATGGCGATTTACTTGCTTTAATGAATCCTTTTTCTCAAAGCTCGTCCACTTGAGTTTTTAACTCAATCATCTCTACTGGTGCCATTTAGTAGGGAGGAATGACTATGGGATTAGTTCCAAGGAGATTTTCAATCTTGAGCACCACTTCTCTATCTAATGGTAGTCTTGGTAGTTCATCTGGAAATATATCTACATAATCTTGAACCACTGCTTGATTTTAGATTTCCTTCTATCCTTCAGTGTCCTCCTCCAATAATTTTTTCAAATCTTTTTTCTGCCTTAAGCAGTTCAACACTGCTACCATCAGCCTTCTAGGTAACCTCTGCATATCACCATTGATTATAAAAGTGTCTCCTAAAGGAAATGTTATTGTTACCCACCTTTTTGGACAAAATATCTATGCCTGATTCTAGATTAGCCAGTCCATCCCCAATATTACATCATACCCAAAAAATGGAAGTACACAAAGATCGGTTCAAATCAGCTTATCTCCAAATCGGTCACAATTTCACATTCTTCTTGAGGTAACGGTAGTCCCTATGGGTGTGGATACATTCAATGTCACAGGTAACGTATTTGTTACTAGTTGTAACCTATCCACTAATTATTCGACAACCAAAGATTTGGTAGCACTTGAAACAAACAAAAGTTTCATAGAAACATCAAGCAATAGAAATGTGCCTTCTATTGTAGGAACTTGATCAATCTGAACATCTTCAACAACAAAGACTCTAGCCTAATTTTGTCTACAGCCCTAGTTCTAATTTTGGTTTTGCCCCTGTTTACTATTATGTTGGTGCTGTTGCTGTTGCCTATCCTGAGGAAGACCATTTTTCCCTCTTCCCTGATTATATTGTTGTAGTTGTTGCAGAGGAGCTTGAGCTTTGGTATGACAAAACTTTGCCACATGTCTGGGATTGTTACAATGGAAACATAACCCCTATCATCTCACCTACTCCCTCAGCTCTTCTTTAGCACGATTAGGTTATGCTTGGGGATATTGTTGTACTTACTCCCTTAGCTCTTCTTTAGCATGATTAGGTCATGCTTGGGGATATTGTTGTACTGGCTGTTGAGTGTGAGGTTTGTTATTACCATTATTATGTTTCTTGTTCCCATTCCCAGCCTTGAAATCATTTTCTGGCCTCTTGTTGTTGTTCTTCAGAAACTATTCAAAATTAATGTCACTATCGATCAATTAGGTTGTAACTATTGTCTCTTTGAGCATAGTTAGCCTTAAAAGAATAATTAGGTTCCTAATTTTCACCAGTAGCCCTTCTACAAACCCATTAGCCATGGTCTGATCATCCCTGACTAGTTCTAGTGCAAACCTTGATAGATAAGTAAACATTCTTTCATATTCCATCATCGTCATTGTTCTCTGTGTCAGTCGTACAAACTCTGACTGTGGTTGCCTATTAATAGCCATGGAAAAGATATTATCAATTGAATAACTTCTTAAACTGTTCCCATGTCATAGTCAAAATATCGATCTCTGGATCATTCACGATCATCACCCACCAATGATAAATAGGTCCAATGAACTAATGTACTGCCAAAGCTACTCGTCTAGGGCTAGTTTCCCCCAAGGTATTGAGATGCTTGTTCATCTTAGAAAACCATATGTAAACAGCCATATGATCCGACTTGCCATCAAAGGTACTCAGACACAGCTTTTGAAATTCAATCAGTAAGTTCCTCTATTCTTTTATCCTCAGCTACAATTCAACCCGATATTGCTATACCTTCGGCAATGGGACTTGATGAGCTTGAGGCTGGGGCTATAGCTAACTAGATGCAGATGATGTACCTAAGGTAGAGCCCTCATGACTTGCTCTACAACCTGTCAGGTGATGTCTGCCAATAAAATTGCTCGAACTGTAGTTGTTGCTACCATAAGTGCCCTTTGGCCCCTTTGACCAAATTCATTAGTGTTCTCTACCCTTGTCACGTTTCCTTTGGTTCATGTCATCGTCTACTAGCCAAAAGTCATTTTAGTGTTCAAAGATTTTTCAATATACAAGGAGGTTCACAACCTCATTTCAAATCAATTTGGGTGTATACAAACCCATCTTTCCTTATCATCGGGATATAAAATGTTTTTCCAGACTTGCGATAATAGTTATCTTTCCTATGTCTTTTGTTATATCAATTTTCTCATGTTTTCATCTCGTTCGTGCTATCATAATGCTAGATTTATGTTTTTAAGTTCTCATATTGCTCAGTGACCTATCAGTTTATTCTTTTATATTCTATTTAAGTGTAACACCCCAACCCCCAAGAGACAGGTTTAATCTCAAGCACTATGTGGGTTGGGTCCTATGTTACATTTACAAGTACATAACTTGCCTCTTAATTCATTTATTTAACACTTATTGAAATACTCATAAATACATTTCCATTGAGTTTAATATTCAACAAGATAATACAAGTGAATAAATGAAAACTTCAAACTCTTTATTTATTCAAAAATAAAATAAAGAAATACATTATTGAATTCGTATAATCAAAAGAAAGAGTACATAACTCTAAAATTTAAAACAAAAATTTAGTGGAAGTCTTTATTCAAAATTTGGGCAATATGCCCTTACATAGAAACTTTCTAAAAATAGACTTTCTAATTCCTCAATAAGCTTGATCATGTATTTCAAATTCTTGAAAAATAAAAGGAAGGGGTGAGCACATAGCCTAGTAGATCATTTATTAAATAACTAAGTTACTATTTTAAATCAATAGCACGTCCAAATTCAAGCACTTCCATGCATTAAGTGATTCAAACAACTTTTTGGTTGTAGTTGGCATTAAGACTAAAAGGGATTCTACTCCCTTGATGTTCTTAATTAAGATACCCCTCTTTAAGGTGGAAAGACATTTCTTTGTCACTTTCCATTGAATGCCACATACCAAGTATCCCTTAGTTGTGCCCCGCAACCACACACTCCAAACATGTGTTAAGAACACCCATAGCACCCATACGGGTCACTATGACAGTACGTCGTTCTTATCTTCAATTTCTTATATTTAAGAGTCACATACCCATGAAAAGAAAACATCACATAGCATGCTTGAAACATTGAATTAAATCTACACATGGATTCTAAGCATAGCATATTCTCATGAGTGATTAAAACACAAACACCTACTAAACTAAAATTAAAATATTATCAAACATGCTAAAACTAAAATAGAACATGCTGAAAACTAGAATTCAAACAAGCATGAACATGTTAGAAATTTGAAAGAGCAAAGTAGGAGTTCAAGAAATTCCCTCTACCTTAATCCAAGTTTCTTATTGAATATGACAAAGGTTCCCCTTATCTACCACTTTCAGAACTTCAAAACCTTTTAACCACCAACAAAAACTAATTCAATAACTCTCTAAAACATTGAAATCAGAACTTCTCACACAAGAGAGAAAAGAGAAGTGAGAAGAGATGCCAAGAAGATGGCTTAGAATAAGTAAAGAGGGAAGTGTCAACTCTTTGCTTTGGGATGAGAAGAATGAAAACATGATGGGGTTCATATAGAGTTTCATAAGCACTAGAGGACAGTTTGGGATGCTCACACTAAGAAAACTTGTGATTCCTCCACGAGGACGTTTTGGAATGCATAGATTGAGTGTGCACACGATTTGGAATGTGGGCTGATTTGGTTTTCCATTCCTAGTGTGAACACAAGATATAAGCTTTATTTGATTTTCTATTTATGTGTGAACACAAAAAAGATTTAGAATACTTACTATTCTTTGTTTGAAAGTTAATCTAGGTGTGATATTGTGAGCAAGGCAACTTTCCAATATGTTTTGGTAATTGATTCCTTTTCTTATGCACACCAAATCAATAAGATTTGGCAATCTTCTACTTTGAATTAAAAACTTCTAATCTTGTTCCCAAGGTGTTTAAAAACTTTTTTCAGCAACTTCTATTCTTGGATTAGAAACTTCTAATCTTGTTCCTTGAGTGTTTAGAAACATTTTTCAGCAACTTCTATTCTTGAATTAGAAACTTCTAATTTGCATTATTTGGGATGTTTTTGGTGTGTAGAGCATGGTGTATATGATCACATCATGGTGCACATGAAATCATTCATCCATGGTTTCTTAATACAAAGAGGGACGTCTCATAGGGGTGGCAAACCTAATCATTTTCATGGCACATGGGATCATTCTACATGAACTCAAATAAAGGAAACGTCCTATGGAGCTTAGGGTAGGGTGAGGGTACACATGATCATGGTGTTCCACCTATGTGACTTGTGCATGCTTATAGTGGCCATGACTTCATAGGTTCACCAAAAATCAAATAAAAATTAATATCTCCTTATTTATAAGGAATTATGATTTATAACCTATAGTTTTGGAATCACATGAACCTGATGCACATTTTAAGGTATGGTTTGGCCCAAGGTGATTTTTCCCTCAAAAACTTTCCTTATTCAAGACCCATTGAGGTCACTAGGCAAATGAAAGTCCAAATCTTGGCCAATTGTTCTGATTTTTTAATATATCATTCATTTTGTTAGTTCATGTCATTCTATTTTGTTTTGGGTCATTTCAATCCCCCGAAGTACCCCAAATGCCAATTCTTTCCTAATTTGGACCCCTTGAAGGGTGTTTGCCAAACGAAAACCCTAACCTCGACCAATTGTTCCAATTTTCATATATGTCATCCAATTAGTTGTTCCATGTCACCTTACTTCATTTCAAGTTGTTTTGGGTCCCTAAAGGTCACTAAATAAGAGTTTTGGAACCTACTAAATTTAGTCCTAAAATGAACTCAGTTTCATTTTGCACCCAATTTCACTGAATTGATGATAAATTTCATTTAATTGAGTACAAAAAATTCAGGGTATTACAACCTACCCTCCTTAGAAAAATTACGTCCTCGAAATTTGTACATAACTAAGGATTTCTAGTAAACAAGTGTTGATACTTTGTTTTTATCTCGCTTTCAAGTTCCTAGGTAGCTTCTTTTACCCCATGATGTTTTCACAGTACCTTTACTAATGGAATATCCTTCGTTCATAAACTCTGTAGTTTATGGTCAATGATTCTGACTGGTGTTTCCTTGTAAGTAGCATCATCTTGAATATTCATTTCCTCCCAGTGGATGATGCGAGAAGGGTTAGGATCGTACTTTCTTAACATGGATACATGAAATACATTATGAGCTGAAGTCATTTGGTTTGGCATGTCAAACTCATAAGCACATTTCACAACTCTTCTAAGCATTTGAAAGGGTCCGACAAACCTCAAAGATAACTTCCCTTTGAAATTGAACCTCTTAATGCCCTTTTGAGGACTGATTCTTAAAAATATTTTTCCCCAACTTGGAACTGTAGTGTTCTTCTCCTCTTGTCAGCATAGCTCTTCTGACGACTCTATGCTACACTCAGCCTACTCTGTATTAACTTGACTTGGTTATTCATTTCTTCCACCAAATCTAGTCCAGTTAACACATGGTCCTCGAGTTCAGCCCAACAGGTAGGTGATATGCAAGGTCTTCCATAAAGAGCATCGACTAGAGCCATCTTAAACTTTCTTGATAACTATTGTTATAAGCAAACTCGGCCAAGTGTATGTATTTGCTCTAATTCCCCTTGAAGTCTAAAACACGAGATCTCAACATATCCTCTAAAATCTAGGTAACTCTCTCAGACTGACCATCCATCTGAAGGTAAAATGTTATACTCATGGTGAGCTTAGTACCCATCACCTTCTGTAGACTCTGCCAAAACTGTAAAGTAAAGCAAGAGTTTCTGTCATTCACAATAGTCTTGGGTACACCATGTAGCTTGACGATTTATTTCACATAAATTTCTCCTAGCTTACTAACTTGGTCTGTGGATCTAATGGACAAGAAGTGAGCCACGTTGATGAGACGACCCACAATCACCCAAACAATATGTTCTCATTTCTGATTCTTGGGCAAGCCACTGACAAAATCCATAGCAATGTTAACCCACTTCCATTCGGGGATAGGAAGTGGTTGTAACATTCTAGAGGGTTTTTAATATTTTGCTTTTACTTGGTGATAGGTTCAGCACTTGGCAACATGCTTAGCCACGTCCCTCTTCATTCCCCTCCACCAATAAGTCTTTCTGAGGTTCTGTACATCTTATTTCCACCTAGATGCATTATATACTTGATCTGGTGAGACTCATCTAGTATGGTCTGCTTATTTTGTCCATTCTGAGGTACACAGATCCTCTCTCTGAGCCTTAGGATATTCTCAGCATCTAATGTAATACCCCAGAATTTTGTCAAATAATTAAATAAATTAATTTCAAAATTCTTTTGGGTACAAATTGTGGGATAACACATGAAAAATAAAATAAATTAGAGTTATAGTGAAAATCTAACAAATAAAACCTTA
>JAJIYU010004070.1:0-25121 GCA_030144865.1 Tinospora cordifolia
ATACAACTATTTCTGGTTTCCCAAATGGTCGTCCAGATAGCAAATCTAATTAAACACCAAAACCGAATAAGTTTGTGTGGAATCGAAGCCGAGACTGAGAAGGAGAGAGGTACTCCAAGATTCCCATACGACTCTCAGCAAACCACACCGCCAAAAAAGATGACCGACGTCCTCCTCAGCATTCCTGCACATACAACACCAAGAAGGGGAAATATAGTAGTTAGGCATTTTTAACTGCATTTCAGTGGCGCAGTTTAACTTGCCTAATGCTATAAGCCACATTAAGATTTTGATTTTTGTAGGAATGGGGGATTTCCAGATGGATAAGAATCTGCTATCTGTTTCAATTTCATTATCAGTATCCGTCTGACCCACAAAAGCATCATAGCAGGACTTGACGGAAAAGGTGTCAGTATCTTCCTGGTTTCATCTCCAAGAATCCTCTGAATCCCCAAACTGGATTCGATCCAATATCTGCAACACTTCTGCCAGATCCTCTATTTCCTCTTCTTTTAAAGGTCTCCTGAAATTGAAATTCCAGCCTAAATTAATGTGGGAATTTTTTGGATCACTGCTTCTCATCTGTTGAAAGGAGGCCTTCGAACATCTGGTCAGCCTATATAAACACGGGCAGTCCTCTTTCAGGGACCTTTGTCCCCTCCAAGTGTCCTCCCACACCCGAATTTTAGAGCCATTACTGATTCTCCATTGGATGCATTTCAGAAATTTAGGATAGATGGATACAATATGTTTCCATGGAGACCTTCTTGAGGCTCTATTATTAAATCCTGCTTCCATGTCATTCTAGGAATTGTCGTGAATACTTGGAAATGACTCTTCTCCATAAGGATGCCTTCTCTGTAGAAAATCTCCATAGCCACTTAGCGGACATGGCTAGATTTCTGAATTTCATGATGCCTACCCCCAATCCTCTATTTTTCTGTCTGCAGACCTTATCCCATCCCACTAGAAATTGGGGTCTCTCGTCGGATTCAGACTTCCAGAAAAAATTCTTGATGCATCTCTCAATTTCTTTTCTAACAGTAACTGGCATCTGGAAGATTGACATGAAGTAGGAAGGGAGAGCCTTTAAGACAGATTTAATTAAAAGGAACCTGCCCCCTCTTGATAGATTACTCCCTTTCCAGCCTGCGATTCTGCGTTTGACGGTCTGGATTACCGAATTCCAGAATATGATTCTCTTGTTGTTACCTCCAAGAGGCAATCCCAGATATTTGAAAGGCAAATCACTTGCAGAGATTTTCAGGATACGTTCTGCTTTAGATAAATCTGAGGCGTTGAGGTTGATGCCAACAATTTGGCTCTTCTGAAAATTAATCTTAAGCCCTGAGATAAGGGAGAAACTTTGAAGGACTCCCCTGAGTAACTTCCAACTTCGTTTGTCATTATTGAGGAAGAACAAGGAATCATCAGCATGGAGGAGATTTGTTAATCTGATTTTGTTCCTCCCTAGCTCGTAACCTCTCAAGCCGTGATCTTTCGCCTTATTGAGGATGCCTTAAAGACCATCTGCTGCCAATACGTAAAGAGAGGGGGAGAGTGGATCACCTTGTCTCAGACCTCTAGAGGCCTTGATCTTTCCTCTTGGTCTTCCATTTATGAAAACAGAGTAATAGACAGAGGAAAGACATCCCCTGATCCACCTACATCATCTAGAACCGAAGCCTTTTCTTTTCAGCACATAGAGCAGGTAGAGCCACCTAACTGAATCGTATGCCTTGGAGAAATCGATTTTCACCACAACTCCTTCCTTGTAGCTGTCTCTATAATCTTCCACGACTTCATTTGCTATAAGTACCGTGTCTAAGATATGCCTATCTTTGACGAAGCCCAACTACGATTCTGCAACTGTATCATTGATGACTTCCTTTAATCTCTTCATTAGGACCCTGGCTATGATCTTGTACAGGCTGGTGACTAGGCTGATAGGACAGAAATCCTCCACCTTTTTAGAGTTGTTCTTTTTTGGAATAAGCTGGATATATGTCTCGTTGGTACATTTGTTAACAATTCCGGAAGTATGGAATTCCATGACCGCTTTGAGCACATCTTGCCAAAGGACCGACCAGTTCTTTTGGAAAAACAGCATGGAGAAGCCGTCAGGTCCTGGGGCCTTTTCTCCATCACAGTGAAAGACTGCCTCCTTGACATCTTCTTCAGAGAATTCACGTTCAAGCCATGCACTTTGCTCACTTGAGATTGGGTTCCACTCTATCCCTTCCACGGTCCACTTTGGAGAATTAGGATCGAAGTACAAATGAGAGAAGTATTGAAGAATATGTTCTTCAATTTCTGGCAAGGATTCAACCACTCTCCCTTCATTCACTTCAAGACTTGTGATGACCGCTCGATTTCTCCTTGTAGAGAGCACTCTATGAAAGAACTTGGAATTAACATCTCCTTCCTTTGCCCATTTGATGCGGGCCTTCTGACGCGCCTCCCTTTCAATTCGAGTATCCTTAATATGCAGCTGGGACAGGACAAGAGCCCTTCTTTCTTTCCTTCGATGGAGAGACCGAACTGTTCAATCTGCTTATCGATGTCCTCCAACTCCTTAAGACTGGCGTGATTGGATTGATCTTCTGAGGTAAAGTTTCTACTCCACCCACGAAGGTCAGTCTTCAGACTTTTGAGCTTTTGCATAAATCTGTATCCTTGCCACTGAAAATTAGCAGGTCTATTCCAGCTTCTTTCGAGTATGTCTTGGAAGTCCGGTCAGTCCATCCATCCGTGAACAAATCGAAATGGAGAGGGACCCCATGTTACTGACTGAGAATCAAGGACGATAGGCCAGTGGTCGGATGTGGTTCTTTGCATTGTATAATGGTTCGAGAAGGGGAACATGGACTCCCATCGCGGGTTGACGAGGAATCTGTCGAGTCTGGATAAGCTAACCAGGTCTCTGCTGTTCGTCCAGGTAAACTTGGCATTCTTCAGCTCAATGTCTCTCAACTGCAACTCGTTGATAAGGTCATCGAACTGGGCCATCGACCGGTCGAGGTAATCCCCATTGCTCTTCTCCTCTAGTCTCCTAATGGTGTTGAAGTCGCCTCCAATGCACCAAGGGCCGGACAAAATTTTTGAGAGGGCTGCCAACTCATCCCAGAATTCTTGTTTCTCACTGTTTGGGCATGGGCCATATACCGCAGTGAACCACCACTCATTCTGGTTCGTTTCTTTAATTTTAATGGATAGAGAAAAGTGTCCCTCAAATCTGTCCACTACCTCCGTATGTCTAGTATCCTAGGCGATCACGATACCTCCGACCGTGCCCGAGGCAGGGAGGCAAGCCCATTTCAAGAAACGTCTTCTCCACAATCTTGCGATCAACTCAGCTGGGCAGCTTTGTTTCTTGAATTCTTGGAAAGTGACAATGTTCGGCTTAGCTTCTAGGATTGCACGACAGATGAGGTGCACTTTCTTGGGGGGACCAAAGCCTCTTATGTTCCATGATAGAATCCGCATTGAGAATCATCACACCCTACACCATGAGCCCTCCTAGGGGGACTCTTCCAACTGGGATAGCTGAAGGTTGACTCCTTGAAGGAAGCGTGCCAATCTTCTTGCTCTCTCCCTTTCATCCTTTTCATCCTCCGAACCTTCATCCAGACTGCTTTCTTGTGAATTCTTGATATTCTCATTTGTTTGCTCCTCGGTTTGGGGTTGAGGATCTAGACGTTGCTGAGCTTTGGAGCACCCTGTGCCGTTAGAAAAAATCGTAAGTTGGGGGATAGAACATACCTTATCGTGGTGAGAGAAGGTTAATTGGTACTCAGGATCCTCCTCTTCATCAGAGTCTTCCAGAGACTCGCGCTCCTTTAGCCTCCTCTTGAGTGGGATTTCTTCCGACGATTCTTCCGAATCATCCTCGACTTTCCTTTCAATCATAACTTCTTTTCCTTTGTCTCTTCCTGTATTCGTCAACTCGATCCACCTGTTATATTGGCCCACTGATCCTTTGTTTCTGGCATAAGTGAATAGTGGGGCCCCTGTTGAGCATTTGGACCCCGAGGTTGCTTTAGTCTGGCCCACTCCTTTGTGTGGGCTCCCCACTATCTTTTGTTTGGGCCTTGAGTCAGAATCGGGTCTTTTTTGACCCAACTTACTTCCTTCCCTTCTCTGTTGATACCCCCTCTGACTTTCTTTCTCCTCTTCACTTGAAACGTCCAGAATGACGTTTCTCCTTTTCGTGCTGACATCCGCACCTGCACTCCGTCGCGTCTCGCCGCCTGACGCCTGTTCTCCTCCAGTCCGGCTCTGATGTCGAACTGACGTGTCTGAAAGAACCAACGTTCTCGATCCTCCCGCCGTCATCGTCTACAGTGTTCGTCCGGCTTCCAACACTGCCGGGGTTTTGTTTTTCCCGGCTCTCCGATCATCTTCTCGCCGCTTCCACTTCCGGTCCCCATGTTTTCTGGAGATCCACAAGCTTCAACCCAATCACTTCATCTCTGTCGTGAATTTCCAGTTCTGCCGGTAGGAAATCGGATTCCAAACCTCTTAGCTTTAAGATCGCCATTTCCCTTGATTTATTGGATAGGGTGTCCTCTACGATGTCCAGCATCCCTCCGCATCGCTCTGCTATTTCCACCATGAAGTTCAGAGACCATTTCTCCACCGAAATACCTTCGATTCCCACCCAGTTGTTCTTGCATGTTATCTGTCTTTGTTCCCATAGCTCCGTATCAGACCAATTGTGCACCGTTATGTCAATTAAGAAGACTACTTGTTCCGGGCCCATGAGTTTGAAAATTTCTTGCTCATTTAAACATTGCAGGACTGCTCTACTCGCGTCAAGGATGGTTAAGTGAAGTTCCCTTCCCAAGATTAGAACAAGGTCATCCTCAACCTCTTGCCATGTGAAGAAATCTGAGGTACGAACTACCTTGACCATGTTCGTTCTAACAGCTCTCTTCGGTTGGAGCTTCCTACTTGCTTTCTTCCCCTCCATGCTGATATCCTTGTTCCTAGGGAACGATTCCTTTCCTTTGTTGGGTACGCGGGAAAGTCTCTCCTCTTCTGCAGCCTTCTTTAGTTGGGCTCTAGTCTGCACCATGTGATTTTTAGGCTGAGTTTCCTTGAATATATCTTCTAGGATTTTTAGAAAATCCCCCCACGTATTATTATCCTCAGGAATGTAAATATTCCAAAAGGCTCCTTTCTCCGTTTTAGATAATTTAATGAATTTGCCTCTTCGGTTAGTCAGGATGTCCATAAAGACGGTATAGCTACCGGATCTTCTGACTTTCTTAAAATCTTCTTGCCTCCTGGGGTTAATGCCATTCTTTACCTCTGCATATATCCATGGAATATCGTAGCTCGAAAGAGACAAGGTGTATGCGGCGTTGAAAGTCGTTTCTTGAACAGTGAAGTCGCCCTTTGGTGTGGCCACCTCGATCTTGAAGGCCTTAAGCTTAGATTCGAAAGTATACAACTTCCATAAATGAGGATTTTTTCGATGTTGACTGTTCGCTTGCCCATGCTTCTCACTAATGAATCTAGCTGACCGTTTCCTATGGCTTTGGACTTCCGTCCACTCAGCTTCCTTCTTTGGTATCTTCTCATTTATTTCGCCGATGAGGACAGAGCGATAGCTCCTCCCTCCGTCGATTCGGCTTGCTCCCTTCTCACTTATTGGTGCCTTTTTCCTGCTTAATGCTTCTTATTCTTCTCATTCGCCATTTTCGAATCTGCTTTGGGTCTTTTTCCGTCTCTCATGTTCCTTTCTTCTTTTCTGGTTAACCGAATTTCGGTCCCCGTTCTCCGCTCTCCGTTCACCGATCGCCGTTCGCTGTTCTCCATTCCTCGTGTTGCACCCTCCCAATCCTTGTATAACGACTCAACACATACTTTTCAACATTGTAATATAACTGCTTTGCTCTTGCCATATTGCTCAAACTCAAAATGTAGCTAGAAAAGCAATTCTACAAGTGCCTTTTTCTTCCATACAGAGTGTGAAGATATGGGAATAAAAGGGCATCATGCACACTTTAAGGAGGCCTAAATTTACACCTAAAGACATTAAATTTTTAAGGAGGCCTAAATTTACACCTAAAGACATTAAATGACCTCTCCCACAGGTTCCTAGCTACTTTGCACTTGGAAGAGATATAATCAATGAAATCTCCATCATCTTGACAATAAAACACAGTAACGTGCAGAGATTGGAAAGTTTGGAATGTCTGGCATCCTTTCTTCAAGCAATTCCTCCCAATGTTAATTTTTCCATGGCAAGAGTGCACCCAAACACCTTAACCTAAGATGGAACATATGCAACCTATACATGAGCATAATAATACGCAGCTGGAAAGGAAGAAGATGCCTAAAGGGAATTTAACAAAAAAAAGGGCTGAACCAAAACTTTTAAAAGAATCAAGTCGCCAGAGCAACCTATTTGTGGCGTGTATTGTTCAAACATTTTTTTTTTTTTTGGAAACAGAAACTATTGATATATATTAATAATAAGAGGTTAACTACAGCTATCGGATGAGAAATCCGAAAAAAGAAAAGCAAATTACAAGGATTGGAGGATGTTTCTCCCGTTACCCAACCATTCCCCAAAAGAGTATCTCATAGAGAGTTTAGAACTGGAGATCCACGAGGCGAACAAAATGTTGAATCTCTTCCATATCATATGAATTTCTCTCTTCTTTTCTTTAAACATCCTTGAGTTTCTTTCCTCCCATATGTATTGTTCAAACACTATTACGCAAAGGACGTAACAAATCTATTTCCAAAAACTCACGCTCTTGTAAAAGATAATTCCATAAATATTGTTTGTCTTAAAAATACATATTGTTGGAGAAGAAGGAAGGAAACCTACAATTTTTTATTTCATTACATATTTGCAGCATACGCGTGCAGTATCTCTTTGTTCAGTTGCCAAAGTTGTAATATTTTCCAAATATGTGACTAAGAGTTGTACATCTATTTATATGGTATCAATCTTCAAGCAATTCCTCACAAAATCAAACCACCTTAAAGCCTTGTGTCCATCATTGTTCTTTATTTTTCTTTTAAAAGAAACAAGAACTCTATTGATAAAAAAGAAAGCTACAGAGACAACGGGGAGAATACAAACAAGACCTATCCCGACTCAAAAAGAATTACAAAATGTTATCCCACCCCCAAACCCATTCTGATATGGAATAACCCAAAGAAAGAGAGCTATTAGAAATTTAGGAGGTGAGCGTCAGAAACCCTTCCCATACCTGACTTGGGGAGCTCCATTTGTCCTAAAATACCCTGGCATTCCTCTCCCTCCACAAACACCAGATCACAGCCAGACAAGTCACCACCTAATAAACTCTTTTCTTCGAACACATCTCATCCAAAAGGGGCAAACAGTGAAGGGAATGTCCCACACGCTCATGCCTGAAAAGATGGGAAATTGACTCCTCCACTTATCCCACATAGGTGGAGATTGGACACCTAAGGAACAGATTATCCACTAATTCTCCATTCATCTTGCACAAAAAATAGCAAAGAGGAGAAAGATAAACCGCTAGGTGGCGCTTCTCAATCATATCCTCTGTATTCACCTTCTCCAGGGCTACCTCCCAAGCCAGAAACTTGACTTTAGAGGGAACAGGGGCTTTCCAAATTGCTTTATAGAGCCTCCGGAACAACCCTATGAGATCCGGCCAAGAGCGAAAAGAATGATTTAAAAGAGAATTCCCCAAAAGGCAACCCTGCGCGTGTTGGTGTGTTTGAGGAAGACCGGAACCCTGCGCCTCGTGTAGCTATCAATCCGCCGGCAACGATGTCGAATAGGAAGGTCAGGGAGCCCAAGGAGGAGGTGTCACTTCGTCCTAGCGTAAGAGAAGGGGAACATGTTTTTGGTGTTGCTCACATTTTTGCTTCATTCAAGGACACATTCATTCACGTGACTGATTTGTCTGGAAGAGAAACAATGATTCGCATTACTGGTGGGATGAAGGTGAAAGCTAATAGAGATGAATCTTCACCATATGCAACCATGTTTGCTGCACAAGATGTTGCACAGCAATGCAAGGAGCTTGGCATTACTTCTCTTCACATTAAGCTCCATGCAACTGGTGGTAACAAGACAAAGACACCCGGTCCCGGTGCTCAGTCTACGCTTAGAGCTCTTGCTCGGTCTGGAATGAGGATTGGTCGCATTGAGGATGTGACCCCAATTCCGATCAACAGTACCCGAAGGAAGGGTGGAAGAAGAGGAAGGAGGCTCTGAGTTCTCAAGTCTGGTCTATCACACCGCCCATCAGCCAGTTGGTGCAGTTTGTTTCTGTTCAATTCCGAAGTTGTCTTATTTGTTGAGGAACAGTTTTGTAGCACTGAATCTTCTGATGGATTTCATTCTAACGTTACGAAGTCAGTATGACTTCTCTTGTTGCTTCTTAGGGTTTTTATGATTTTTGTATCAGCTATTGAATACGATGTCATGGTTTCTCTAAAAAAAAAAAAAAAAAAAAAAAGAAAAGAGAGAGAATTCCCCAAAAGACTTCATAAACCACACTATACGATCTTTCCGATCCTCCAACATACAATCTCTCAATATCTTTAGAAGGTCATTCTCCTCTTCTATTCATCGCCCTCTCCTCAAATATCTCAAATGAAGATCCCACTAAGGAGGGCCCAGACCTGCATTCTGGCTTCTGAAAAAGGAAATTGGACGATGATGGTCTCTAGAATGTTTGTCAAGCTTAGGGAACAGCTCGACAAAAGCGTCAGTTCCCCACCAAATATCCTCTCAAAACTGAATATCCTCTCCATTCCCTACTCTTAGACGAACACCTGGCAAATAACAATGATATTTTTTTTGAAACAAAAACTATGTACAAATAACAATGATATAGCGAGTACATGAACTTCCACGAACTTCTGAATGTTGCGTTCCTCTTGATCCCTTCATCCCTACACATTTATGTCTCGCCCATGGATGCTTAGAATCACTCGAGCCCACAGACGATCTTGTTCTCTAGGCAATCGCCATTTTCTAGCAATGGCCTTATTCCGATTCACAACATTTCCAATCCCTAGGCCCCCGAACTCCTTCCTTAATTGAACAATGTTCCACTCCATTGTATGTGATCTGTCTCCCTTATCTCCACATTTCCACAAAAAGGACCTCATCAACCTTTCTATTTTAAAAGCTTCGCCTATAGGGATTCTAAAAACAGATAATAAGTATGTTGTAAGGCATCCAAAACAGCTTTGATTAAAGTGAGAGTTCCCCCTTTGGAAAGAAACACTTTCTTCCAACTATCAAGCCTCTTGGCCACTTTAAAGACAACCGGCTCCCAAAATCCTTGGGATCTCAAATTACCTCCTAGGGGCGTACCTAGATACTTCAATGGCCAATCTCCCAGTTAACCCAATCCTACTTGTCATCTAACGCACTCTCTCCTCCTCCAGAGCGACACCAGCTAAACAAGTCTTCAACAAATTGAGTTGCATTCCCGAAAACCAGCAAAAACATTAGACCATTTTTAGGGCGATCTCCACATCATCCACCTCCATCCAAAAAAACAAAGTATCGTCTGCAAATTGTAGATGCTTAACTTCCACACTATCTCTGCCCACAGCATATCCTCGAATCCAATGCATCCCCCTTCCTTTGTCAAGCATTCACATCAACCACCATAGTGAACAAAAAGGGAGACAAAGGATCCCCTTGTCTTATACCCCTACGAGCTTCAATTTTACCCCTCGGTCTTCCATTGATGAAAATAGTACATGTAACAGATTTAAAGCATCCTTGAATCCATTCCCTCCACTTTTCGCTGAAACCTTTCTTTTCCAACACAAAGTCTAAGAATTGTCAATCAACCTTGTCATAAGCTTTCTCAATATCAAGCTGAAGAACCACAACTCCATTCTCTCTCACTCTATACTCCTCAACAAGCTCATTTGCCACTAGAACTGCATCCGTAATGTTCCTCCCTTTGACAAAGGCCAATTGATTCTCTAAAATCGTGCTAACCAAAATCCTTAACCTTCCTATTAGTCAATACCTTGGCAATGATTTTGTACAGGCTCGTCGTGAGGCTAATAGGCCTCAAATCCTTAACCTTCCTCACTACATTCCTCTTCAAGATAAGACTAATGTAAGTCTCATTGGTATACCTGTTCACTTCTCCTAAATGAAAGAATTCCTCCGTAGTCTTCATGAGGTCTGTCTTCACAGCGTCCCAAGTTTTTTGATAAAATAACATTGAGAAGCCATCTGGTCCCGGAGCCTTACCACTATTGCACTCAAACATTGCCTCTCTCTCACGTCATCCTTCATAAAAGAGCTCTCCAATCTCTTGTTTTCCTCTGTGCCAATCGAATTCCACTAAATTCCCTCCAATCCCCAAATCTGATTATATCTTTGCCCAAAAACCTCTGATAAATGCCCAACAATGTGATCCACAATCTTTTTTTCCTCTATCATTTCCCCATTCTCCCCCTCTAACTTAGCAAGGTTGTTCGAAATATTCCTACCGCTCAAGATATGATGAAATAACTTCGAATTAGCATCTCCTTCTTTCAGCCACTCGATACGAGCCTTGAACCATGCTCCCCTATCCATCTTCCTGCTCAGAGTCCACAACTCCCCTTTTGGCTCCCACTGTTTCTGCCTTTTCTTCGCATCCCACTGGCTACTCCCCTCCAACCGATCTATCACTCTAATATCTCGCTTGAGCTCCCTCCGTCTCCTCTCCCTTGCCTCCAAAGACATGAGCCCCCACGAACAACATTTCTCCTTCACCCCCTTGAGCTTTTGCATAAACTGAAATCCTTCCCAACCCTCCCCAGTGGTGGAGTTCCACCACCCATCTATATTACTCTTGAACTCCAAAAGGAAAGCCAATTGACCATCAAAACGCTTTGGCCTTGGACCCCACACAGGTTTTGAAGTGCTTAGAAAGATTGGCCAATGGTCTGAGACCACTCGACCCCCTACTTCTTGCCTCCAATACAGAAAAAGATCAACCCACCCTACACTAAATAAAAATGTCCATCCTACAGCAAACAGGGTGCCTCCGAAAATTGGACCAAGTGAACATGTCATTTAGGAGAGGAGGATCATGAAGGTCCAATTCTCTAATCACATTATTGAATTCCCTCATGCTTCAACTGTCTCCCATTATTTTTTTTTTCTGATATAAGCTAAAACCACATTAAAGTCACCCCCCACACACCATCGATCATTGCAAAGCACGCTTAAAGCCCCTAACTCATCCCAGAAATGATCACGCCTGTACCTTCCACTAGGCTCGTAAACTCCAGAAAGCCACCACTCTTCTCCAACTATCGGACCTTGATTGAAGCTGTAAAATGCCCCATGATTTCTTCAGTAACGAAACAAGTTCTAACCTCTCACGCCACTAGCATACCTCTGACTGATTTTATAGTTGACATGTAGACCCAATCTTTGAATCTAGATTGCCACAGAACCCCTAGCGACTCCCTACTCATCGCATTCCTCTTTACCTCCTGGAGAATGATATGTTTGGGTTATATGATCTAATAACTCGCTTAATCATTCTCCTCTTATCCTTAGACCCACACCCTCTAATATTTTTTTTTTTTTTTTGAAACTGGAAACTATTATTGATAATATTAAAACACACCCTCTAATATTTCATAATAGAATATTCATCAACATTTGCACCTCCCAACAGCTACTACCCATCACAAGTACTTAATCATCCACCCTCTTCCCCTCCTTCATCTTCTCTCTTTCCAACTTAGACAACAGGATACTGAACCTATCTAGAAAAGTTTCCACCTCTTCCTTACTTTAGGCATCAACGGGCTTACTAGATTCCCCCAATTGAAGCTGTTGATAGCTTTCCTAACTCTCAGATAAAACCTACGAACAGCTTTGTTTATCTGAGGCGCACAAATTGGGCATAATAGAGGAAAATGTATCCTGCAAAGCTTTGAGGACCCTCCTTTAGTGTCTTGCTAGTCCCCTTCTTGAGCTATCCAAAACTCCCAATGAAAACACTCACCTTCATTATCATCCTCTTCTTCAGAATAGTCATGATCATTAGATGTATTACTGCAATAACTTGATGAGTCAGCCTGGCATGCTTCCACCATCCTCTCATCATCTGAGTCACCGTCGTCACTTATGCCATCATTGCCCAGCATTAACACTCTTGGTCCTCCATCTCGGCTATGAGTATTCCCCATCCTTATATTATTAACAAGCATGGTTCTCTCGATCGCTATCCCCATCTTGGATCTTCATTTATACACCTGCATGGGAACAATGATAGAGTATCCCATTCCCTTGAAAGACTCTCTTTGTAACCTTCCAGCTTCATAAACTTCTTCCTTTTGAAACTGCTCCTAAAACTATCTTCGTTTAGTATGCCCCGTCTACACTTCTTCTTCCTCTGCATATTGACCATGGGCTGCACCTTTCTACGCCTCTAGATCTAATACGTTTTTAGTTTCTAACTGTATCTAAGCCCCATCTTCGTTACAGTCCACCAGTCCATAGCAACAATGGGCTTCTAGTGCACACTTGAAATCGAGCCCACTAGCTCCGCCCTCTGTACGCAACAAATGGGCTCCGCCATCCATGGGCCCCGCCAATCCACCGAGGCCCATCACGAAAAACCCAACACCTTCCTTCTCCTAGGCCCTCTCCAATTCACAACCCGCCTAGAGCTCTTGTTGCTTGGGCCCATGCATTTCAGATCTATTTCTTTGACCAACTACGTTGTCCATTCCACCATCATTGGTCTCCATCATCGTCCCACTACATCTACCTCCTCTACATTCTAGTCCTGCCCCTTCGCTCTGCAGCATTCTGCTTTCCCTTCCCACCATCGGATATACCATTCCTTTCGTCGTCAGAACTTGTCTTACCTATTCAAGCATTTGACCTACCACATTCAACACAGAGCGACTTTTCTCTGCAACGGTGACTGCAACTGGACTCCCTGTACATCTTTCTATTCCTCCAAACTTGCTCCACCTACTTTCCTGACATTGTCCTGCCCTAATCGCCAATCCGTTGTTTGTCCGACCACCCCTTGCTTCTCTGGCAAGACCGATTGACGTCAGTAGTCATCGTGCTCGTTTCGATCCAAACCGCCATCATTGTCGCACACTCTATGTTCAGTTTGGTGTCGCCTATTTTGTTATTTGTCTCTTCCAGTCTCGTATTCTGCCTGCTGAACCTTGAAACACCGTACTTTAAAAGATCGTTTAGGTTTCCGAATTTCAATGACCTTTGGTAACAAACGACTAGACCATCCTCGCACCTTCATGTAAACTGTATCAAAAGTGTATCCTTCTCCTGTTACCGAATCCATCGTTAGGATTCCCCCACACTTCTCACCAATTTTTGCAAACGTGTTTTGTGTCCAATCTTCAATTGGGATTCCTTCCACTCCTATCCACTCTTGCCTGAAACAAAACACTTTGCTTTGCCATAGTAGGGCATCCTCCCAATCTCTCACAACATAGTTCAATCCATATTTAAACTTGCCCTTACGCAAAGCATTCCACACAGCATTAGTTGGGCATTTACACAACGCCCTATCTCCATAAATCAAAGTTATTCTGCGATCAATTTGCAGTTGTTTTGATACTTCTTCTGCCATATTTCCCCATCGCACTTCATAAGAGAATCTCCAGAAAACAACCCAAAGCCTCTTTTGCTCAACCCTATAATCAACTAGCTTCTTTGGGGTAGATCTCTTCTCTCCAATCATATGATTTAATTCTACTGTATGCATAATTTTCACTTTTCCTTCCTTTACTTTCTGCATAAGCTTTTGTCTTCCTTACAACTCTCGTCCTACCTCCCAACCCATAATTGGCTTTTGTCCATGCAGACCCCACGTACTCCAGACCTTCTCTGATCTGGTCTTCTATTTCCAATTTTTTCAACATCCCTCTTATGGCCATCCCTACCTATATTTTGTCTCTCTATCCCCCATCTTGCGGTAGCAATATTTGTGTTCTATCTCCCTGTTGCTTCAATAGATTGACAACAAGAATCCAATTCCTTCCACAACCCCTCCCAATTCTTGTTGCTTCCTTCCTCTGGAGCAAATATCAATTTGTCTCCCATTCACAATTTTGTTCATGCGCATAAAACTCCCTCTCTTGTTTTTGAATGTCTCTATTACCAATGTAAATTCCTTACATCTTCTTACCCTCTTGAAGGTTCCACTCCTTGCCAATCTTCGAGCATCTTCAATTCTTTGCCAAAGCTACCTGCCAGTTTCGATATCAATATCCAAGCAAAAAGATCGTGAATGTGAGAACTCTTCAATTAGCAATGTGTTCGATCTACTCGACCTCCAGACTTTGATTTGATTCATCTTTTTTATTTGTCATTTAGCACTACTCCTTCCTTCTTTTCCCATTTCTTTCGCTGCCAAATAGGAAAATGGTTTAAATGTAGCCATGGAGATCGTTACAATAAATAAAATAATTTTTATCTAGGCTGATAATAAAACATTTGATTGCTCCATTCTTCCATTTTCTTCTAAATGTTCCAACTGTTTTTTGTAGTGATCAACAATGTCAACTTTTGGTCCAAAAACACTATTGTTCTTTATTTACAACAAAGCTTTCGACTAAAACTTGTAAACTAATTGAAGATATTTTAAAAGTTCAATTGACAAGATGTAAATGAAGTTTTTATCAATGACAGGTATATTGGAGATCATTACAATAAATAAAATAACTTTTACCTAGCCTGATAATAAAACATTTGATTGCTCCATTCTTCCACTTTCTTCTAAATGTTCCAACTATTTTTTGTAGTGATCAACAATGTCAACTTTTGGTCCAAAAACACTATTGTTCTTTATTTACAACAAAGCTTTCGACTAAAACTTGTAAACTAATTGAAGAAATTTTACAAGTTCCATTGACAAGATGTAAATGAAGTTTTTATCAATGACAGGTAGACTAGAACTTACAAAATAGTAAGAACTTAGGCTATAGACCATAGAGTATATGGTTCCCCTCTAATTTTTTTTTTCTTTCTTTTTTTTTAGGGAATGTAGATATACTTTAGTAATATGGAAATTATATGGGAACAATTTATCCCTCCATACATTACAGAGCATACAAAATGTTATGTGAATTCCTTATCCAATCTATACACTTTTTATCCCATTAATAGCGAAGAGACTATAATCCATGTTACAAACAAAAACACTGATCTCTCCCATGTTATCTCTACTGTCTTTATACAGTTTTTGAAAATTCTTATATTTCACTCCCCCCACATTGCATACCAAACAGCAAAAAGTATACATTTCCAATATTGTTTTAGAGCTAATTACATCAATTGATCTGGAATAGAGAACAAGTTCCCACCATCCGGGGCTTCAAACTTGCAAGCTTAGGTTCCTATACCTTCCACGCCCCAGACAATACTTCACATTTTTCAAAAATAAGCACAGTTTGTCAGTTCTTCCTTTGCATTCCTGCCTAGGCAGCACAAGGAGGGGAACAATGTCATATTAAGCATTCTTTTTTGCAAGTTATCAATCATGCTCAGCTTTCCTAAAGTATCAACCATCCCAAAATATTCTCTTTTGGCCTTCTATATAAAGGACAAAGCTGGAAAGTTGGGATGTGTTGTTGAGACAGGAGATAGGAGAAGAATGATTCAAAACCAAAGGAATCGCTAATAAACACACATCAACATTCCTGATTTTGTAGACTGGTCTGCTCCAGCATCTGTGCTAAAATAGCTGCTTCTTGTATACCCTTTTCAGTTAGGTTACACGGGAATTTTAAGTTCCAGATGATTCCTTGCATTGTGTTTTAACTGCTATTACTTATGAAGGCATTAATCCAGGCATTATGTAAAGTCAATAATCTGTATATGCTAGCAAATTTCTCTTGAAAGAAGGTTGTACCACACCACGTCACTTGCCAGAATTTGATTGCATGTCCAAATCCCTAGCTTCCATTGCACAAGCTGCATAAATACAGGAACCAGCAAACATAAGAATTTCTGTGGGGGATTGTTCTGTTTGAGATTGCAACCTTTATCGCCTAAGTTTATAAAGGAAATTGAGCTCTCATGTCTACATTCCTACATGACAAGTCTTCATCCAATAAGAGAAGTCATTCGGTTACTTGGGAGTGTGAGCTATACCAAAAAAGAGAGGATTGGTAAACTAGATTCAAAGGAAATATCTAAAAACAAAAGGCAGAACTTTCACCAAATCAAATGTTTAGAAAGATTTGAAATCTTCTCATCTCTTGGATTCAATGCCTTGCACCTGCTTTCTTTCTTTAGTAGAAGCTTTTGTTTCCTATCCAAAAGAGAAAAGAGAAAGAAAAGAAAAGGATAACAGAAAAACAAATTCCAACATTCTTAATGAACTCCTTGAGCTGCATATGCAGATATGCGAAAGGCCATGGAGAGTCCATCCCTAGTTGATTGATACTTGGGAGCTTTTGAGCTGAGAACATAGAAGATTTCTCACATTTCCATAAGCAATTCAATTTTTTGATGGGTTACTTGACTCCTTGTTCTCCTTGTCCAATGGGATGAGGCAGTCAAAGTCACCTTCCTGAGCAAAAACAACAAAATCAAGCAGGAAAGCATGGTTCTCCTATGTGAGTTTCAACATTAAAGGAATCCAAAATCCCTATTTGTGTCATGATCCAAGTAAAGCTTAGGAACGTAACGTAATACACAATCGTCATACTAGAGAATGTCCATACTAAGTAAACAGAAAATTAGATAACTACACTATCAACTTGAAAGTCTAAATTGAGTGATGTGAATTTTTTTTTTTTTAAACAAACAACTAATTTTATCCATGGAGGAGAAAAAATACAAACAAGGAAGGCCCCAGCCAAGAACACAACACAATTACAAAGCCGCGGCTACATATAGAATATTACCCCACCCTCTCAACCAATCCACCATAGAATAACCCAATGAAAGAGGACCATTATTGATACAAAAAGAAGCAAGAGACTAAGATTCTTCCCAAATGTCAATAGGTAAACCGAACTTGTATTCAAAGATCCGAGCACGCCTCTCTTTCCACAAACACCATACCACCGCTAGCTAAGCCACCATCCAATGAGCCCTCTACCTTCTATCAGCCTCCTCCCAATAAGGACAAACATAATGCTGGGACTCCTACATCACTAGCCCTGGGGCAAAAGGGCGTCTTTTTCACCTCTTCCAGACAAAGGAGGTAAAATAGCAATGGTCGAACACATGACCTATGGATTCCCCATTTTCCTTACATAAAAAACACCAGAAGGAGGAATAAAAGAGCCTAGGAAAGCTCTGTTGGATCATATCCCCCCGTATTCACCCTCTTCCTGAGCACTAACTAAGCCAAAAATTTAACTTTGGAATGAATCAGAACCTTTCAAAGCTCCTTTAAGTGGAAGGATTCTCAATCAAGGAAGAAAAATAGGATTTAAAGGAAAATCCCCTTGAACTTTCTGTAATCCAAACAATCTTGTCCTCCCTGTCCGACATAAAAAAAAACTCCCTCAGCACATTTATAAGAGAAACATCTACCTCCTCACACCTCGAACCTCTGGAAGACCTCAAACAAAGCTCCAGACATGGCAATGCAAAGCCAAACTGAGGAACGAAAAACATAGAGATGGGTCAATTCTGACTAGAAGACAATCTATACAGTCTGGGTTGCAACACTGACAAAGCGTCAATGCCCCACCAAACGTCCTCCCAAAAGCACGTCTATAGATCACGCTTTTCTAAACGCCAACATCTCTAACATTGACATTCAAGCCATGTCAGCTCTAAATTACTCTCTCCCTCAACTCGTCTTTTTTTTTTTTTATAGAAACCTCCAAAGCCATTTATCTGCAAGCACTCTGTTCCTAGCAATCACATTGCCAATTCCTAGGCTCCCAAGATCCTTTCTCATCTTAACCTGGCTATACTCTACTAAGTGCATGTCATAACCATCATCTTCCCACCCCATAGAAAATCCCACATTAGCTTCTCAATCGATTTGCTTCTCTCTTAGTCCAGATACCTTTTGACTTGTTTACCATCAGAAGCTTTTAAGGAAATAGGTGTGTGCATCTGTCGAGCATTCATGTAATCAGAAATGCAAATGACGTAAATTTGGAACTAAAGAACTAAAGAAATGAGAATGCTACCTATTCAAATATGAAGCAAAATATAATAGGGAATCACATTGCTCTGTTTATATTTTTCTCTTTTTTTTTTTCAATTATTCCTAGCCTTTAAAGGAAGGGTAAATTGTGTACTAGCGTAGAGGAAGTTTATTTGTTAGTTGTGAATGACTTCCTTTCATTCTTTAAACTAGAAAATACTTAAAATTTATGAAATATCATGACGAAACACATATATAAATATGACTTTATCGAAAAGATCCATAGTTTAAGCTTTAGCATAAGGACTTTTCTAGTATATGCCTTGCCCCATTTCAGTACAAACTAGTGTTTCTTGACGAAGGATTTCATAAGAATTGACAAAAAAAAAAAACTCTTTTTTGTTTTGGCATGTGCCTTAGAGATCGCATTCCCTTCATTCATTTGTGAAAGTTAACAAGCAAACAAAGAAGGCATGCTAAATAAAACATGACTAATAACAACGAAATATATTCACTAAGTTTTGTTCTTAGATTAGCTATATTAGTAGCAGTAGTAGTAGTAGGAAATCCAAATCTTTGTAGGTTTTTGCAAAACAATTCCAATATTTCAATTTTGGCAATAAAATGCAAATCTATTATTTTTGTAGTAAATCATTTTTTATGAGTGAAAAGGGGAGTTCGATTGCCTATTAAACTAATTAATGTTGACTTATCAACAAAAAACATAAAGAAGATTAAAAAAAGAAAAAAAAAACTAAGAAAGGGGATTTTTGTCACTGAACAAAGACAATGAAGAGGAAGAAGAAGAAAGAGAAAGAAGAAGGAAAAGAAAGAAGAACAATGTTTCTAACCAGCCTACCTGTTGATGGGAATCTCATGCTATCATTAATTAAAAGGCTACGACCTTGCAATTTAAGAAGACTTGCAGAAGAGGTGCAAGAATAGTGAAGAAAGTTCATCAATTAAATGAACACCCACTTCATCCCACCCAAACCCAACTATAAGTCTCACTTGCTTCTCTTTTTTTTTTCTTTTTCTTTTTTTTTTTGGCTAAATTATTTCAAGTTTGAATTATGTTGTCAATAATCAAAATAAACAATCTTTTAGCTTGGAAAACATTCTTCTCGGCACGTAGTGGTTGTAACTGTTGATAAGACCTTAAATGTTGTATTAAATAAGAGAGTTGAAGAACACTTAGGGCAGAAGTAGGTAACCCTAATTATGGAGTTATCTTCATTCAAGAGGTAGGCTAGTTAGAAATGTTGTTTAAGTCTTCTTATTTCTCCTTCTTCTTTCTCCTTCCTCTTCTTTCTCTTTTTTCTCCCCTCTCTCGTCTTCGTCTCCATTTAGTGACAAACGATCCACCTTTTTGGTTTTTCTTTTCTTTATATTTTTATTTTATTTTATTTTTTGTTGATACGTCAACATTAATTAGTTTAATAATTGTCATGCAATTCTTAAATAGTTATGTCAATGCCACATAGGCAATAAAGCCCCCCCTCCATTCACTTATAGGACACAATTTACTACAAAAATAATAGGTTCATATTTTATTATCAAAATTGAAAAGTTGAGATTATTTTGCAAAAACCTACAAAGGTTTGGATTAATGATTACTATGCCTATTAACCATAATAATAAAAATAATAATAATAATAATAATAATAATAATAATAATAATAATAATAATAATAATAATAATAATAAAATGAGCATCAAAGTATGAACCATTAGAAATATTATCCATGCTTGGGTTTGTTAGAAAAATGCGCATGTTTTTTACATTAACTCCTACTTGAAATATTCAATGACGTTTTGATACAAAAAGAGAGATTGCAATGAGAAACGTAAATTACAATGCATACTAACAACACATCATACTGCATCATGATATTGGTCAATGCTTTGTTTCATGCCATTCAAATGCTTGATGACATACTCCAGCTTCTTACAACATATCTCGTTCAATATTCTTGAGCTATAATCACAATTCTCAAATGGACGGTACTCGCATGCTCTTTTGATCTCATCACGCAAAATCATTTGAATATCCTGATATCAACAATCAAGTAAAATTTAGGGTTTCATCCACAGAAATAACATTTGACAATGAAGTCATGACCCTAGAACTATAGATTACAACTCCTACTTTTTTGGTTTTTTGCATCTTAGAGACAACCATCCCATCGCTACAAGAATGGAAGCAGGCTGAAGGGAAGTATGCAAACATAATCGCAGACACACACATCCAAAACTACAATTTGGTTTGTACATAAACCATGCACCTATGATATAATTCATGTCAGCTTCTGGATCAATTCATGTTATCAAAATAGTGGTAGTCAGTTTTGCTTCCATTACATCTAAAGTTTGGTGTCAACAGATGTTACTTTATCTTCTTACTATTAATGTGGTGTTCTAACAAGCAATTAATAAGCATTGAAAATAGTTTTTGGTTTTTTTCATACGGTAAATACTTTTTTCCGTTTCTCCAGTCCAAATGGAGCTCTGAAATTGCTAAGCTTATCAATTTAATAAGAATTATACTCGTATCAAATTCCAATTAATGTAAATCATCAGGATTTTGATTAATAAGGAAAAATCCAGTTACTCATAGAATAACAAGAGAAGATTTGTCCCGTGAATAATTATAAAATGGAGATCAGAAGGTAGATTGATGAAGCCCACCATAGTTGGAACTTAGCAGTCTAAGTAAAAAAAGAAAATAAAAAATAAAAGCTCTTTTTTTCAAAAAGAAAGAGAGAGGAAGGGAGGAAACGCAGGATATATTTTATATATGGAAAATAATTAGAAACTATTGCAAAGAACCAGCAGTTCTGAGCTAAAGGCTACACCGAAGCTCACTTCCCCTAAGGAAGAGTGGAAGACCACCTATCTCCCATTACAAAAGCAAGAGGACCAATTCTTCCACCAATGTCTAAATCAATAATTATTGGCACATGGAATATACATTTTAAAAACATCAGGAAATAACCTGAAAAAAATGTTCATCTACAGACATTGATATTTTGCAAACAAATCAATCTCGTACCATTAAGCCTCAAATAAGCAACATAACTATTAAAAAAAATGCTATTAAGTTTAGGAGACATTTGAATAAACTAAAGAACATCTAATAGATTAAGAAACCTTCATGTCAAGAACATCAAATATGATAAGAAAAAGAAGGAAGACAACACAGAGACTAACCTTGATCGACTTCATGAACTCACGGCAATGATTGTTAACCACGTCAACTCTGGGGCTACTTGGGTTTGAAAGCTCATCCACCACTGCTCCAGCGAGCTCCAAAACCCTAATGATCCTCTGAAATAAAAGGAAAGTATTCCATTCCATACGCTGTCGTCAGTGTCTAACAGATAAACAATCTTAATTTGAAATGAAACATATTATCAGATCATCCCTATTTATTTTTCATTTTATTTTTTACTTTCTCGACATGATGAAGCATCTGCAATGATGCATTTTGGCTCTGAGTTTCAGTGGAGGGAGATGACTCCATGCGTGAAGCACCAAACTGTCTGTGATGTCGTCGGTTCTTCTAGTGCCTCAGAAAATCATATCCTAGGGTCGCAATGTCAAGTTTTCAGTAAACCAACCAGAATTTGACTTGTTCAAGACAAATCCGTGCCATGAATACGATCAAGAACTAAGCAAACAATCCACATGAAGAAACAACGGAGAAATAAAACGGAAGAAGGGGCCGAAAGAAAAGCGGAGAAGATTCGAGATTCATCTAGCAATATGCTGAAATCGAAGGGTTTCAAAGGGTTACCTGAAAGAGCAGACTTTTGTGCATCTGCGAAAGAAGCGCGTAACAGAAAGACCGGAAATACTACCGGCAGAGTGGGGGTTTGGACGGCGTACGTAGGTAAGCATTTTTTTTTTTTTAAGAAAATATTTTTTTTCTTTTTAAATTCTTTGTTTAGGAAATCAGACAAGTAATTCTTTAAATTACTATAAAAAAACATTCTGAGAAAGAAATTTTTATTTTCTCGCACCTTTGAAACTACTAAATTTAAGTTGAAAAAATTTTAAAATTTTTTCACCATTATTAATGATGAGAAAATAAGATTTTATTAGAGTATTATAATTTTTTTTAAAAATTCTTAGTTTTTAAATAACCAAACGTATCCTAAGAATTACTCATATTATCATAATTTAAAAAAATTATTTAAAACCATGATTCAGATCAATTCATTGAAAAATTAGGTGCATATACTGAAATTGAAAAATAAAAATAAACGAAAAAATAGCTCTATCTTCCATTATTACACTTGCTTAAATGTATATTTTTATATTCAGTGAAATGGGTACCTTTCCAAGATTAATTTGTATTTAACTATGTTTTAAGGTAACGATATTAAAAAGTATATATTGATTATATTTTTAAAATTGGAAAAAAAAAAAAAAAGCTAAGAAGATCAATTGTACCTTTTGGAATTAGTTGTATTTCTTTGAGCTAAGATTTATAAAGAACCTTTTGGTTATACCACCCTGATTAAGAACCTAACGCGAAGGTTTGTTGGAGGGATGATATTTTATAATATGTGAGTGAGCTAAAATATGGTTGTCTATGGAGATTAATGCGTACAAAAAATGTGTTGGGTATTAATTGAATATGTGGGCTTATATGTGAATATAATTGTGTATTTAAATATTATCATATAAAGTTTAACCCCATTTAATGTGATTAAATAAAGTTTAATTATTGTGGGTCAAAATGTATTTATTTAAGTATGAGTATTTAAGTGTAAAGACCAGAATTATTATTTTTATATTTTTATAATGGGCCAAAATACAAAAATTATTAATTAGGGTTACCATTTGGTTAGCCTATATATATGTGGTTATGGTTCCAAAATCACACGTGAGAAGTTTCATTCTATCTGATATTCCATCATCGGAAAAAAATCGAAAATGATTACATGTTGATTTGAAAGACTAACCATTGAACTTGTCACCTTGGCTGCCTACTGTTGGTGTTAGGGTTTTTCAACCCTAAGTGAATGAGGTTGAGGAAAAGTCAATTGGGTCATGAATAGTAATAGATAGTTTTTGTTGGGCCGCTGAGCTGAGCATTGAAAGAGAGTCTATGTTGGGTCGCTTAGCTCAGCAACTCATTAACACAGATTAATAGCAATGGATAGTTTCTATTCGGCTGCTGAATTGAGCATTGACGGAGAGTCTCCGTTGGGCCGCTTAACCCAACAATTCATTAACACAAATTAAATAAAAAAGAGAAATTTACAGAAATTACCAACATTCTAAAAATATTGTCAAAAAAAAATTCGCACAAGTTTCATTTTTTCACTTTTGTCAACATTTTCGTTTTATTTTCGTTAATATTGTGTTATAAAATGGTGCATTATATGTTGGTTATATTCACATAACCAACCTTCCAAACTCATTCAAATCGTGCAAAGCTTTGTGTTTGTCATGCCCTAATCTCTTGTGATCGTTTCTCTGGTTGTAACTCGCATCTCATTACTCGTTTGTGATTCTGCATTTGTGCACGTTTCACCGACTTCTCTGCAACATTCGTCTTTGCTTTTCTTGGTATATTATGCTTCTTTTACTGCGTTTGCATCATTTTTTCGTTCTTAAACTTCTCGACCACGTTGTGCCCTAAGTTTGTTGACAAAAGATTTCGTTTTCATCATTTTCCAACAATGTCAAATGTTATTACATATTCAAAGAAGGTTAGAAAGAGTTTAATGGATGCTGAAAATCCAAATACCAAAGAACGTGCTATTGAAGTAGTGGAAACCCCGGTTGACCAAGCTTTGGGAACATCTGACCGGTTTCATTCAAAGAACAAGAAAACATGTGGCAAACAGCAAGGTTTTGATAAACTTAAGAAGATAACGACCACTGTTGCTGGTAAGGTTCAAAAATATACTGATAATATACATAATTTATTAGTATAAAATGTGTTCAATCATGCTTTCGAATATATATATATACACACACATTTGCAGTGTTTTGATGTTTTGAGTATCAGTGTCTGTATAATATACATTATGTGTAGAGAACCAATTATACCTAAATGTCTGAGTGTTATTGTTATTGTTTTGAGAGAAACTTCTTATGTTTTATGCAGGAACATCAGTACATTGTGAATCTGACAGATTGTTATTCTGCTAGAGTTGGATTCTATATTCACTTAGGTGTTATAAAACTAATTAAGGAAAAGCTAAGTGAAGCGCAACTTCAGAGATTCAAAGCTACTTGTTTTGGACATGCCCCCAACAGTGTGGCAAGCTCAAATTGTTCACAACATTCTTCTTCGTGAGGTGATGCAACCTATAGATAATGAGCTTTGGGTGATGATAAATAATGCCACATTGAAATTTTTTGCTAATGATTTTGGCCTCATTATGGGGTTAAAATGCAAAGGTGACAGTAGACATTTGGCAATGGGGCACAAGGCACTGCTTTTAAAGAGAGATATTTCAGTGGTGTATAAAGAATAAATAAGGAATCTGTGTTAGAGGCATTTGTGTCAAAAAGTTGGCGTGATGATAATGATGTCAGGAAACTTGTCATCTTCTATTTTATTCATCATTTCCTTTTTTTCTCATAAGACTGATAAATTAATGAATGATATAGATTTTGAGTTGAAAAGTACCCATTGGGTAGAGACCTTTATGAGTATACTTTAGATTCCTCAAAAGGTAATTTTTGTATTAATGAGAAACGGGAGGATGTTGGGAAGTCGAAATACCTAGTTATGTATAGGTTGATTGAATTTCTTTTAGCCCTTCAAGTATGGTTTTATGAGTGTCGCTCATCCGCTATATGTCATTATGCTATATGCCATGGATAAAAATGTTCACGTATTTTGAAGTGGACAGCTACTGAGCAACCAAGTTTTAAGCAAGTTTATTGATAATGCTCATTTTGACATTAAATTTGTTATCTTATAATTAAGCATTATCATATTTTAAGGCTCATTATTTAGTAATTAATTATAAAATATATTTAACTTCTTTTTAT
>JAJIYU010004071.1:0-25163 GCA_030144865.1 Tinospora cordifolia
GGAGTTTGGATTTTGGTCGAACAAAACTTCACGATATGTCCTAACTGCTTACAATCCAATTGTTCCTTGATGTTTGGTCTGCTCGAATTGTTCCTTGATGTTTGGCCTGCTCCAATTGTTCCTCTGTGGCTCATTTGGGTCGATTTTGAGTCAAATGTGTTTTGTTGCCACCATTTTGACTAGTATTATTTTTCTTCTGGTTTCCTTGGTAATCTTTGTCATTACCTGGCATCTTATTTTTATCTCTCCACTTTTGTTAAAAGTTGAGTTCTTGCTCCAATGTCAATGCCTTTTCCATGATGTCTCTGTATGTCTTTAGGCCCATTGGCATTATCATTTTTCAAATTTTAGCCTTGAGACCCTTTGCAAATTGGTTGGCCTTCATCTTCTCCTCTCTGAGCTTAGGTGAAAATTTGACCAATTTAGTAAATTTGATTTCATATTTGGCTACCATTATGTCCCTTTGGGTTAACTTGACAAAATCGGACTACATCTTCTTCAACATAGCCTCTGGGAAAAACTTCTCATGGAATTCTTCCTTGAATTCCTCCTAGTCCATCTACTTAAAGTTAGTGTTTGGATCCGCCTTTAACATCCTCCACCAACTCCTAGTTGGTCCCTTGAATTGATGGGTAACCAACGCCACTCTATGGGGTCTTGGTGCTCCTAGTATGTCCAGGTGTTCATCAAGTTCCTGGTACCAGTGGTCTGCTGTCAAGGAGTTAGACGTGCCATCGAAGTGAGATGGGCAGAGTTTTTGCAATTCCATCAACATGTCCCTTTTTGTTCCTTATCCTTACGTCATCTTGTGACCTCAGACGAACTGGAACCTCGAGTACAAGTGCCGTCTATTGTACCAAAATTTGTTTCTATATCTGCGATTGTGGCACTAGCTAAATATCATTTGAGGTAGTGTCCTCATAATTTGTTCCATAATACTTCTGGTGATATCTGTCATCACCTTGGGAGTCATCACAGCCTCAATCTGAGCCTCAGCAGCACTAGTTTGTGCCCCTCATTCTTGTGGTTTAGTCACGTTAGATGTGACAACTTTGCTAGCATATCTCTTGGATCTGCCCATTATCTACAAGTCGAAAGCCTTTTTAGTATTTGTTTCCTCCGAGCTATCATGATGCTAGATTCATGTCTCTAGGTTCTCAATTGTTTAGTGACCTATCAGTTTATGTTTCTAAGTTTTTTCTGAAGGTTTTAAGGCCCTATGCATGTGATAATATATATATATATATATTTATGTATGTATGTATGTATGTATGTATGTATGTGTTTTCATAGATTTAAACGAGTAAAACATGCATTCAATCAATTATTCAATCATTTAGTCATGTAAGTTCACGCTAGCATACTGAAATTCCAAGTCTTCATCTGTGCCTCTGAGTTCGAGCGTCTCATACCATCTTTGCCCGTCAACACAAACTTCCTCTCAATGATCTCATTACACCCAACCAATTTTGCAAATGTCTTGAGAACTAAAGTTTCCTAAGCCCCACTATACTTGATCATCCAATTCTAGCCAAGCATAGGGAACAAGTTCTTTCAAAGTTATCGATCATTCACCAAACATGGCCCATCATACTTTCAGTCCAATATTCCTCTACACCCCCGAATTCCCATGTGTCCTATAAAACATATAAACCAAAGATATAGGATCCTCTTGATCTCTTGTCCTAACCAATCAAGTGTTCTATTTTCACATGTTTTCAGTCTCTAACCTATGTCCTAAATCTTTTATTCATGATCCACTATGCTTCTCTTGTCAACACCAAAGTATCTACCTAAGGTCTCTTTCATAGACATAGGTTCTCAATTTCTAGTTGAAAAGTTAAACCCTCATCTAGTTATTGTACTACTACAAATACTACCTTTGTACTCTAGTACTTCCCTTTGCCCTTAATTATCGCCTCCCAGTTTTCTTATAGAAAATAAGTGTGTCTACAACTTCGACTACATGTATGAGCTGGCGGGACAACTTCCAGTTAGGTGAGAAGTCTACTTATAAATTGGCTTTCTAGAATGGGATAACTCTTCTCCCTTTTAATGTTTAGCTTTACTTGGGATAAGGCTTATGTAACACCCCACCTCCCATGCCTGGGCCCATGTCATCTGATGGTATCTTACTTTGATATTTTTGGGCTTCCGAGGATGCGGGTCCGTGTTACGTTATCCTTATTTTGTTTTCTTTTCCATATCCATGAGGTAACTTTTGCATATTAATCTATGTACAAAAGAATTCATGATGCCATTAAATAAAATAAATCTTTTATTATTAAATAAAAAAAATTCAAGGGTTAAAGCGAAATGAAATAATAAATAAATTTGAGCCCATATGCCTTACAATGAGAATAAATAAAATTTTCTACAAATTAAAATAATGCGCAAGCAGCATTGATAATTAAATTCTTGAAATATTAAAAATGAAGGGTAAGCTATAAGCCCAATGAATCATCCTAAATATTTAATTCATTATTTCAACAAAATAAAACATGTATAGCAATGACTTACAAGGAATTAAATGATTCAACCAATTTATTGTTTTCTGTTGTCATTAAAGATCGAAAGGATACTCCCTAGAATTTCATCCCTAGGAAAAGAGCTACTATGCTGAGCTCAGACCCATTGAAGTGAGGTAGGATCAAATCTGAACCCTTTATTACCTTACAACCCTCATTTGGAATGCTCATGGTGCAAATTCGACCACGTGCCAGTACGTGGTTTAAATCTTTATTTAATCTTTTATTCATCGTAATATCATAACAAATAACTAATTAAACATAATTTGAACACCCCACAATATAACATTACATCATAAATCAACATCTAAAATAAAATAGAATGATAACTTTCGATTTCTGATATAGAACATCGTACAAGACCCAACTATAAAGCTTACTCTCTCAGTCATGAGCAATATTAAATGCATAAATTAAAAAGATATGTAAAAGAAAATAAGCTAACCACACAAGCATACATTATTTGAATCTAAATATTAAATTAAAAGATGGAAATCATTTCACCTTGAGATCGCTTCGTAGATTTCTTTTAGATCTTTTCGCCAAGATCTGTGTAGCACTTTATTGCTACTATCTCGCAAGCTATTTAAAATAGCTAAAGAAAAGAAAATGGACCAAAGATACCAAGAAGGAGGTAGAGAGAAAGCAAGAAGAAGCTCTTTTCAGTTCTTGTTAGGATGAAAAATAATGAGAGGGGAAGGGGGTTTATATCGAGTCTCTGGGGGTTAATTTTGTTATTTTTTAGCCTTCCTAAATTTGAAAACTTACATTTTTACTAGGTATTGGCGGCTAGAGGATTAGGGTTTGAGATTAAGGTTTTTTGTATTTTTTTGGAATTTTTCAGATATTTTTTTGTATTTTCTTCGATTTTTTTTCATTTTTCGCATGAAATTTTTTTAAAATAGGCGCACGGGCCATGCGCGAATTCGCGCACGTGGTTTGTGCGTGAAATCCGTTTTGCGTATGGGTTGAAGTCCACGTGCCAAAATAGGTTTTTTTTTGGCTTTTTACTATATATATATATATATATATTTTTTTTTTACTATATATTACTATAAATTAATTAACCCTACTATATGCTTAGTATTAATATATTAATACATATATCAATCATAATTCATTAATATATACATGTGGTTATATTTTACACCAATTAATTTAATCAATTAATTGCATATGTCCACATTAATCAATTCAAAATAATATGTAATATATATATATGCACCAATTTATATATACGAATAAAATGTCATATATATAAGCACCAATTAATATATATACATGTGTTTATACTAAATAAATTGTATACGCATACATATATATACAAAAATAATTGGGATATTACATTCTACCCCCCTTAAAAGAGATTTCGTCCTCAAAATCTATCACTAGGCTACTTGAATGTCATTTGATCGAGCGTTTCTAGTGAAAAGTTATGGGTATTTATTATGTATTTTACTTTCTAATTCCCAATTAGCTTCTTCTATTCCATGGTGTTTTCAGAGGACTTTGACTAAGGGAATATCTTTCAATCTTAGGCTCTGTACCTTGCGATCGAGAATCCTAAATATTGCTTCTTCATATGTGGCATCATTTTGGATGTCCACTTTTTTCCAATGGATTATGTGGGATGGATTTGGTTCCTATTTCTTCAGCATTGATACGTGAAATACGTTGTGGATTGAGGACATTTGATTTGAAAGGTCTAAATCGTAGGCCCATTCACCGATCTTCCTGAGTATCTCGAAGTGTCCAATGAATCTAGGTGTTAGTTTTCTTTTGATTCCAAATCGTTTGATTCCTTTCTGTGAGTTGATCCTTAGAAACACTTTATCGCCTAAGTAGAATTCTAGAGGTATTCTCCTCTTATCAGCATAACTTTTCTGTCTACTTTGAGTAGTGGTTAGTTACTTTTGAATTTGTTTCACCTGTTCGTTTATCTCCTGCACGAGATCTAGCCCAGTAAGAATGTGATCCTCATGTTCAACCCAATAGGTTGGTGATCTACAGGGCCTCACATAGAGGGCTTCATATGGAGCCATCCTTATACTTGCTTGATAACTATTGTTATAGGCAAACTCCGCTAGGTGCTGGTACTTACTCCAGTTCCCTATGAAGTCAAGGACGCAAGACCTTAGTATGTCTTCCAACGTCTAGATGACTCTTTTAGACTGGTCGTCTGTCTGAGGGTGAAGAGTAGTACTCATGGTGAGAGTAGTGCCTAGTTCCTTCTGTAGACTCTTCCAAAATTTTGATGTGAAACGGGTATCTTGGTCTGACACTATTGTCTTAGGTACCCCATAAAGTCATACTATCTCTCTCACATAGAGTTCACCTAGTTTACTGACTTGGTTTATGGATCTATTGGGTAAGAAATGTGCCATTTTAGTGAGATGATCCACAATCACCCAAACAATATCTTCCCTTTTCTGATTTTTGGATAACCCACTCACAAAATTCATGGCAATGTTATCCCACTTTCATTTTGGGATGGAAAGTAGTTGTAACAATCCATAGGGCTTTCGGTGTTCTACCTTTTCTTGCTGACAGATTAGGCACTTGGAGACGTACTTGGCTACATCTTTCTTCATACCTCTCCACCAATAGGTTTTTTAAAGATTTTGATACATTTTATCTCCTCCTAGATGCATCATGTACTTTGTTTGATGGGTTTCACTTAGAATGGTCTGCCTACTTGGTCCATTTTGCAGTACGCAAATTCTTTCTCCGAGTCTTAAGGTACCTTCGACATCCATTTTAAAGTTAGTGTGCTTTCCTCATTGAATTCCTTCAATCAACGTTGTGGGCCATTTGTCTTGCCTTTGATCTTCCTTAATCTTATGTAGAAGATCCGATTGATAAGTCATATTGTATAGATAGGCTTGTTCTTCATTTAATATTACACCTATCTTGAAATCTTTAATTAGTTGGTACATCTGACCCTTTTCCTCCTCTTGTTTGCTGAATTTTCTACTGAGGGCATCTACTACTACATTTGCTTTTCCTAGATGGTAATGGAGTTGGAAGTCATAGTTTTTTAGGAATTCCATCCACCTATGCTGCCTAAGGTTCAATTCTTTCTAGGTATAGATGTATTTTAGACTTTTGTGATCTGAAAACAGGTCAAACCTCTCACCATACAGGTAATGCCTCCATATCTTCAAGGCAAACACTATAGCCACTAGTTCTAAGTTATGTGTTGGGTAGTTTTGTTCATGAATCTTTAGTTGTCGCGAGGTATAAGCAACAACCTTTCCTTCTTGCATTAAGACTGCACCCAATCCGTTTTGTGAAGCAACTATGTACAAAACATACGTGATGCCATGAGTCGGAGTGACTAAGATAGGGGGCTGAAGTCAATCTCCTCTTTAGTTCTTGGAATGATTGTTCACACTTCTCATCCTAATTAAATGGAACTTCTTTTGTGGTCAATCTGGTCATAGGTTCTGTTAATTTAGAAAATGCTTGAATGAATCTTCTGTAGTATCCAGCTAGGCCCAAGAAGCTTTGGATCTTGGTGACCGTCTAACGTTGTTTCCAATATGTGACAACTTCCACCTTTTCAGGATTTACAAAGATACCTTCCGTTGCTACTACATGACCAAGAAATTTGACTGCTTTCATCCAAAATTCACATTTGTTGTACTTGGCATACATTTGGTGTCTTCTGAGTGTTTTTAACACAATCCTACGGTGTTTTAAGTGTTCCTCTTTAGACTTGGAGTATATTAGGATGTCGTCAATGAATACCATGAAAAACTAGTCAAGGTATTGCCTAAATACTTAGTTCATTAAGTCCATGAATGTTGCCGGGGCATTAGTTAAACCAAAGGTCATTATTATAAACTCGAAGTGCCCATATTGGGTTCTAAAGACAGTCTTGTGAATGTCTGATTCATAGATCTTCAACTGATTATACCCTGACCTAAGATCAATTTTTGAAAAATGAGTAGTTCCTTTCAATTGATCAAATAGGTCATCTATCCTTGGTAAAGGGTACTTGTTCTTTTCCGTCGCCTGATTCAATTTTTGATAGTTAATGCGGAGTCTCATAGATCTGTCCTTCTTTTTTACGAATAGCACTGGAGCTCCCCATGGTGATTCACTTAGTCTGACGAATCCTTTCTCCCGGAGCTCGTCTGGTTGAGCCTTCAACTTGATTAATTCTACTAGTGCCATACGATATGGAAGTATAACTATGGGGTTGGTTCCAGGTTGGAGTTCAATCTTGAACTCAATGCCTCTAGTTGGTGGTAGTTTAAGTAAATCATAGGGAAATACATCTTCATAATCTCGGACCACCTCTAGGCTCTTGATCTTTTTCTGTCCTTCAGAGTCCTCCTCTAAGAGGTTTTCAAGGTCATCCTTCTGCCTCAAGCAGTCCAACGTGACCACTATTGGGCTCCTACGCAACCTATGAATATCACCATTAATTTTAAAAGCTTTTCCTGACGGCAACGTTATCGTCACTCTTCTCTTGGGACAATTGATTTGCACCTAGTACTGGTCCAACCAGTCCATACCAATATCACATCATACCTGTGGAACAGAAGTACTCGGAGATCGGCCCAAATTAGCTTATCCCCAAATCTAAGATCACATGTACACATTTTCTTTACAATGATAGTAGTTCCTATGGGTGTGGATACATTTAAGGCTATAGGTAAGGTTGTTGTTTCTAGTTGTAACCTATTAACTAATTCTTCCGAAATGAAAGATTTCGAAGCACCCGAATCAAAGAATAGTTTCACAGCAATATTAAATAATAAAAATATACCTTCCACTGTAGGGACTTGCTCCTCAGCAATTGCAAATACTCTAGCCTAGTTCTGCCCACGACCCTAGTTTTGGTTTTGTCCCTGGTTGTTGTTTGGTCGCGGTTGTTGCTATTGAAGACGTCCATTTTGTCTTTCGCTTTAATGCTGTTGTTGTTGTGGAACCTGGACTTTAGCTGGACAGAACCTTGCTAGATGTCCTGGTTGGTTGCAATAATAGCATCGACCTTATTGTCTTGCTTGCTCCTTTCATTTTTCTTTGTTTGGCCTTATTTGTTGTAAGGCCTGGGGTGCCTAGTTTCCACTATTTTGTTGTTTAACATTTTATTTCTTCTGAGGCCCCTGATGATCCCTGCCATCTACTGGCCTCTTGTTCCAGTTCCTTATCTTCTGTTCAAAGTTCAACTCTTGCTCTAGGATCAATGCCCTATCTATAGCTTCTCTATATGTTTTCGGGCATGTTGTCTTTATTAATTTTTGGATCTCAATCTTCAGACCTTGAGTGAAGCAGTTGATCTTCTTCTTCTCTTTATTGATTAGTGCAGGTGAGAACTTGGCCAATTCAATAAATTTGGCCTCATACTCGGCTACTGGCAAATCTCTTTGTTTTAATTGGACGAAGTCCTATTGCATCTTCGTCAGTATTACTTCAAGGAAGAATTTCTCATAAAATATCTCCCTAAACTCTTCCCAGTTCATTCTGCTAACATGAATGTTTGTGTCTGCCTTTACCATCTACCACCAGCTTCTAGCTAGTCCCTTAAATTGATGGGTAGCCGATGTTATTCTACTTGGACCCGTTACTCGCAATACGTCCAGATGTTCTTCTAATTCCTAGTACCAATGGTCAGCTGTTAAGCTATTAGCAATACAATCAAATTGTGATGGTCGAAGCTTTTTTAATTCCAATAGCATCTTTTTATGTTCACCATCATCTAGATTTTCATGTTCCTCCTGACAAGCTCGAACCTCAGGCACTGATATGGGCACTGGTTGCTGAACTAGAATAGGTTCCTGGACCTGTGGCTGCAGTGCCACCCGATGCATTAGCATAGGTAGGGCCTTCTTGCTTCGTTCCATGACCCTCTTTGTGATCTCTAATATCATATTTTCCATCCAGTTCTTAGCTACATTATTCGACACCTCTTGTCCCCGAGAATCAATCTCGTCAGATGTTGTAGCCCTTATAGCATATCTTCTAGGCTCAACCATTTATCTACAAATCAAGTTGGGAATCAATCTCGTCAGATGTTGTAGCCTTGGTAGCATATCTTCTAAGCTCAACCATTTATCTACAAATCATGTTGTTTTAGTACTAGTGTCCACGATTTTGCCTTGCTGTACTATCTTAACTCTAGATTCAGGTTTCTAGGTTCTCGATTTGTCTAGTGGCCTAATAGTTTATTCTTCTAAGTTGTTTTTGTTGTTGGGTATAAGATTTGGTCTTATACATGCATATTCAAATAGAAAGATCATTAAACATTCAATCATTCAATAATGCAAGTTCAAGCGTAGCATAACAAAATTGTGGGCTTTTGCCTATGCCTCTGGGTTTGAGTGTCCCATACCACCCTTGCCCATCAACATAGACTTCCACTCAAAAGTTTCACTACACCCAATCAATTTCGCAAATGTCTCGGTTTCTAAGGCTTCCCAAGTCCCACTATACTTGACTGTCCCATACCAGCCAAGCATAGGAAAGCAAGTTCGTCCAAAGCCATCGATCATTCACCAAACATGGTTTGTCATTCTCCAAGTCCAGGATTCCTTCATACCCCTGAATTCCTATGCATCCCATACCACATAGAAATTAGAGATGCAGGATCCTCCCGATCTCATGCCCGTATGTTTTCAATTTCTAGCTTATATCCTAACGTTTTATTTATGATTCACTGTGCCACCCAAGTTTTTGCCTAAGGTCTCTTTCCTAGACCTAGTGTTCAAGTCCTGGTTGAGTAGTTCTTTTGTTGAACTGTCAACCTTCATCTACTCGCGATACCAACTTTGCTATCTCCTTTGTACTATAGTATGTTCCTTACCCTTAATTACCACCTCCTAGTTTTCTTTTGTAAGAAAATAAGCGTGTTCTTTAACTCCGACTACTCGTGTGAGCTGGTGGGACAACATCCAAATCGGACGACAAGACCGAAGTCTACTTAGCAACCATACTTTTTAGAAATGGATAACCCATCTCCCTTTGAATATTTAGCTTTACTTGGGACAAGGCTTACCCACTATCAGCTCAACTCGCAATCTTTGTATTCAAACAAAATAGCTGAAAATATATATTCCTTTTTTGAAAAATAATTTTTTCAAAAAAATTTTAATTTTCAAAACAAATGGTAGGGCTTTTTAAATTTATTCAAATTAAAGGTCTTACTTGATCGGCCAATTCTTTCTAATCCTTACTCAAGGCATCTATAGCCTAGGCTCTGATACTACCTTTGTAACACCCCGCCTCCCATACCCGGGCCCATATCATTAGACGATATCTTACTTTGATATTTTTGGGCCGCCTGGGAAGCGAACTTGTGTTACATTATCCTTATTCTGTTTCCTTTTCTATATCCATGAGGTAACTTGTGCATATTAATCTATGTACAAAAGAATTCATGATGCCATTAAATAAAGTAAATCCTTTATTATTAAATAGAAAAATTCAAGGGTTACAACGAAATGAAATAATAAAAAAATTTGGTCCCATATGCCCAACAGTGAGAAAAAGTAAAATTTTCTACAAATTAAAATAACGCCCAAGTAGCATTGGTAATTAAATTCTTGAAATATTAAAATTTAAGGGTGAGCTACGCAGCCTAGTGAATCATCCCAAATATTTAATTCATTATTTCATCAAAATAAAACATGCATAGCAACCACTTACAAGTAATTAAATGATTCAACCAATTTATTATTTTTTGTTGTCATTAAAAATCGAAAGGATACCTCTCAGCATTCCATCCTTAGGGAAAGAGCTTTTATATTGAGATTAGACCCATTGGAGTAAGGTAGGATCAAATTCAAACCCTTTATTACCTCACAACCCTTGTTTAGAATGCTCACAGTGCAAATTAGACCCATGTCGATACGTAGTTAAAATCTTTATTTAATCTTTTATTAATCATAATAGCATAACAAATAATTAATTGAACATTATTTAAACATTCTAACGGTATAACATTACATCACAGGTCAACATCTAAAATAAAATAGAATGATGACTTTCAATTTCTAATGTAGAAGACGCAACTACAGAGTATACTCTCTCAGTCAAGAGCAATATAATAATTTAAATGCAGAAATTAAAAAGACATGTGAAAGGAAATAAGCAACCATTATTTGAATCAAAATAATAAATTAAAAGATGGAAATCATTTCACCTCGAGATCGCTTCCTAGATTTTTTTCAGATCTTTTTGTCAAGATTTGTATAGCGCTTCGTTGCTACTACTTCGCAGGCTATTTAAAATAGCTAAAGAAAAGAAACGGGACTAAAGATGCCAAGGAGGCAGAGAAAAAGCAAGAAGAAGCTCTTTTTAGTTCTTGCTGGGATGAAAAATAATGAGAGGGGAAGGGGGTTTATATAGAGTCTCTAGGGCTCAATTTCATCATTTTTCAGCCTTCCTAAATTGGAAAACTTTCATTTTTACTAGAGCTTGGCAGATAGAAGTTTAGGGTTTGAGATTAGGATTTTTTTTCTATTTGTCAAGTTTGAGATTAGGATTTTTTTTCTATTTGTCAAATTTTTTTTTTGTATTTTCTTCAATTTTTTTCATTTTTTTCGTATGAAATGTTTTTAAAAAATTCAATTTTCTTTTTTTTTTAAATAGGCGCATGAGCCATGCGCGAATTCGCGCATGCGACCTGTGCACAAAATCCATTTTGCACATGGGCAGAAGCCCATGTGCCATAACATTTTTTTTACTATTAATATATTTTATATTTTAACATTACTAAAATATATTAATATATTTTTCTATATATTACTATAAATTAATTAACCCTACTATATGCTTAATATTAAAATATTAATACATATATCAATCATAATTCATTAATATATATATATATATATATATGTGTGTGTGTGTGTGTGTGTGTGTGTGTGGTTGTATTCTACTCCAATTAATTTAATATTATATATATATATATATATATATAATGTCACATATTAGGGCACTAATTAATATATATGTGTGTGTCTATACTAATTAAATCGTATATGCATACATATATATATACAAAAATAATCAGGGTCTTACAGCTTACCCACTGTCAGCTCAACTCGTAATCTTTGTATCGAAATAAAACCTTTGAAACCATAAATTTCCTTTTTGAAAAACAACTTTCCAAAATAGTTTTTCAATTTCAAAATAGGAAGTAGGGTATTCTAAATTGAATCAAAGTAAAGGTCTTGCCTAATGAATCGACTCTTTTTAATTCTGCCCAAGGCATCTACAGCCTAGGCTCTGATACCACTTTCGTAACACCCCGCCTCCCGTGCCCCAGACCTATGTCATCCAACGATACTTTTTATTTTAATCGAGCCGCCTAGGAGGTGGGCCCATGTTACTATATATCTTTGCTTTTTCTCCTCCCAAATCCTTGAGACTTTCTAAATAATATTAACTCATGCAGTAGTTCAAAAAATAAACATTTAGAAAGGATAATTCCATGTTATTAATTATTTTAAAATTTAAAGGGAACATTTTGTGTTTATTACAGCGAAAAATAAACTGAAAGGGGTTAACCTCTGTGTTCTAAATCTAAGGGAGAGATCATTCCTAAAACTCAAACCCTTCTTGATCAAGTGGGATCACTCTTGAAACCCAGTTTACTCTGGGATCAATTCTGACACAAAGTTCTAAGTCAAAGGTCTGACATGGTTGGAACACACAGGAAGAAATTCTTCCTTGAGCCGATACGTGTTTAGAGTCTCAATTAATCTTTGATTAAGTATAAAAACATGACGTTCATGTAAATAAATTGAAATTAAACAAAAATTATAAATATAAGTATGGTAACATCATAACATCATAGATTATGCATCTTTATTCATGTGAGTTTAAGCATGCATATTCTACATGACATGTATAATAATTAATCATGCATATTCAAAGCATCAATACATGCAAGCCTTATTTAAATCAAAATATTAAAGTGAAAGTTGAAAATCATCTCAACCTGAAATAACAATCTCCTTTTAAACCTTCTATTGAATCTCCTTCAAATCTTCCCAATGTTAGCATAGAATTTGTGGAGTACTTCATTCCTACTTCTCTACTGTTTAGAATAGCAAAAGAAGAAAAATGGATAGCAAGAGGGAGGTAGAGAGAGAAAGAAGGAACTTGTTTAGTTTTTGTTGAGATGAAAAGAATAGGAGCCCAAACGGAGTTTAAATAGAGTTCAAATGGGTGGGATTTGACAAGTTTGGGGTGTTTCCAATATGGGAAACTTGCCAATTCGTTAGCTTTGCACGAAAGAATTAGTAAGTGGATAAAATTAGGGTTTTGGGGGCAGTTTCACACACAAAAACCTTCTTTTTTTGGACTTTTTATCACACTATCGCGATAATGAAATGGTTACTGCGGTAGTCATGCATGATTTCTTTCTTGGTCTTTCGTTTTCGACAACACTACCGTAGTAACGACTACTGTTACCATAGTAGTCATGCGTTAATTTGAGTTTTGCATTTTGAGATCATCGTGTTATCGCGGTAGTGCAAGCACTACCATGGTAGCCCTGCATCGCTCCCCCTTTTGTTTCTTCTTTTGTTCCCCTTTTGTTTCTTCTTTCATTTCTTTCCATTTTCTTGGCAGCGTGACACCATCCGCATGATACAATACTGAACATAGCTTTATTAAAATAGGTTAAGTGTTTATTTTTCTTTTACTTCTATTTTTCATTATTTCTATTTCCTTTATTTTTATCTCACATTAGGGCTACCTTTTCCTTTGTTGGATTACACAATAAATTTGCACCAAAAAATCCATAATATTTTTGAAGTTGATAATTTATTTCATTTAATTGAATTTCACACAAATTTTTGGGGTATTACAACTCATCATAAGATCTCAAATAGTCTAATGAACCCTAGTGAAACCTTGTCTTTCTATTCAATACCTTTCTAGTACTGATGCTCAAAAATACTTTATCTCCTTCCTAAAACTCTATGGGTATTCTACATTTATAGACATAACTCTTATGCTGACTTTAGGCATGGCCAACCTCTTCTAAATCAATTTGACTTGATTATTAATCTTTTCAACTAAGTTTGGGCCAGTAAGCGCATGATCCTTCAACTTTGTGCATCATGATGGGGATTTATATGGCCTACCATTGGGAACCTCATATGGAGCTATTGGAATGCTTGGTTGATAACTATTATTGTAGGCAAACTCGACTAAGTGCATTTTGCTTCCTCCAATTATCATTGAAATTAAGGATGCATGCTCTCAATATATCTAACAAGATTTGAATCATCTTCTTTGATTGCCCATTTATTTGAGGATGAAAAGTTGTACTCATAGTCAACTTGGTGCCAGATTCTCTTTACAAACTTTCCTAGAATTGCGAAGTGAATCTCAAATCCCTATTTGATATGATGGTTTTTGATCAATATGTAATCGCACGATCTCTCTAGCATAGAGTTCTCCCAACTTACTAACTAGGTTTGCTGACCAAATTAATAGGAATTGAGCTACTTTTTGGAGGCAATCAAGTATAACCCACAGATATCTTCTCTTGTTATGATTTTTGGGTTACCTATTTACAAAGTCTATAGCAATGTTATATCGCTTCGATTTTAGTATCGGAAGAGGATGTATTAATCTTGTGGGTTATTGGTGCTTGACCTTCACCTGCTAGCATATTAGACCCTTAGAGACATATTTATCTATGTCCTTCTTCATTATTCTCCTCTAGTAGTTCAAATAGAGGTTCTAGAACATCTTATTGCCTTCAAGATGAAACATATACTTCATTTGATGTACTTATATCATCTTCCTAGTTTATTTGCTCTCAGGTATACATACTCTATTGCGCAATCTCAACATGCAATTGACATCAACCCTAAAGTCACTATGCTTGCCGTGTCAAACACCCTCTATTAGATCCATTATCTACTTATCGTACTTTTGATAATTTACTATAGTAGATCTGACTAAAATATCATACGGTGCAAGATTTCTTGCTCAACACCTATTTTTATGCCAAAGATATAACTATCAATCAACTAATAGATTAGACCTTTTTTTGTCTTTTGTGTTGCTAAACTTTCTGTTCAAGGAATCAGCTTCTACATTTGCTTTTCTTAGATGGTTTATGCAACTAAAAGTCATAGTTTTTTAAGAATTTCATCCATCATCTTTGCCTAAAGTTCAACTCCATCATCTTTGCCTAAAGTTCAGACTTTTACGGTTTGAGTATAGTTGAAAGCTCCCACCATATAGGTAGTGTCTCTAAATTTTTAGGGTAAAGACAATTGCAACAAGCTTAGGTAGTTTTGTTCACGAGTTTTTAGTTGTCATAAGGCTTATGCAACAACCTTTTCCTCATACATGAGTTTCATGCACAAAAATTGTTTGATGCATCAACATACACAACATAGCCAAATCTATGTGCTAAGGTAATTTATACAGGTGTTGAAGTCAACCTATTCTTTAGCTACTAGAAAGCAGCCTTACATCGGTCATGTGACACCCCGGCTCTTGCTCCGGGAGCAATCCATCGCCACGCGTCACATTGGTGCCCAGTATTGAGACTCTTGCTCCTCTTCGGCTACTATGCTGTGCGTGCGTGATAAATCACATCAATTCTCGAACACCGGAGACCAGGATCATCACTAACCATTCCTCAATCCATCAAATCCTTGTCCAACCTTTCCACTAATCTCAGTGGAGAAAAATAAGAAAAACTATTTCATACAATTGTTCAACTAGCAGTAAATTATATCAAAATAACTAGTTTTTGACATAAATTATTCATAATAAATGAAGATACTGTAGCGAAATCAACAATCAAAATACACAATCAATACTGTACAATTCATTTATAGTAGGAAAAATATATAGTTCCTTTGTAGCTACAACATTTCTTCAAAAACTTACCTAAAATTCATAGCTTAAAACAAATACAACGTTTCAAAATTTATATCACAAATATACAGTAAAATGGACAACATGCCCCAGTTTTCCTCACAAAATAAAATTCTCATTTAAAACAGTTTCAAAATCAAAATAAACCAAAGTCCTATCGTAACCTCCCAATGAGGCTACCCTACATCCTCTAGTCAGTGTACTCCACCTTAGCGGGTACTTGTAAAAGAAAGTGGGGTGAGCTCGAGATCCTAGTAGATCATCCCTACACATCACTAGCATTACATAAACAAAAATTCAAACCATGCACACACTTTCATTACATTAATCGTTTCAAGCAGTCATTTGTTTTGTTACACTCTAAGACCGAAAGAGATCTTCTCCCAGTGTTCTGCAGTGTCTAGAAATCGATCCTGGTCAGTAATGTCTCGAACCATGTTACCGTTCACGACCCTGACACACATCCAAGAATAAGTGCAATGGTGTACGACCACTGCTCACCTGTCCGAGAAACCCTTAGCCATCATAGGCGACTCCATTAAGAACATCGACGATGGGATCAAAAGATGTCATGTGGCAAATATGGCCACATCCACGAGTCGTTAACAAATGCCACCATCGCCCTGGTATGTGAAATTTTAAGTCTTAATTTAATCTTCTTTAGTTTTCAATAGATTTCATTCCATACCATATCATCATGCAAGGTATCTAAATCATGTAGCAAATAATAGAAATAACCAGACATTATGTGTAACATCTTCAAAAATTCATATGAAATTTGAATTTTTATTTAGAAAATTATACGAAATTGACGGATGAAAAATTTGGTAAGTCCTAGTTTACCCAAATGAGGAATAAAATCAATTTAACAGATTTTTGGGAGTAAATATATGAATATAATGTATAACATGGGATATCATAGCCAAAAATACAAGGATACGTGCAATTTTTGATGAAAACAAGATTAGAAAGTCAATTGGGATCAAGATTTGGAAAAAATCCAAAAATAAAACAAGAAATTTGGCTGAAAAATAAAAAAATAAACTTAAAACACATCCAACGGCTGCAAACCGTAGATCTAAATTTGATCTCTTGATCCGACAGTCGCAGGACGATCCGCACCAACGCCCGAGCGCACCGAATAACGAGGATCCAAAGAACAAAAATGATCAAGAAAGATCGGAAGGCCACAATCAAAGCCACAAAACGAAGATCGCAAAGACGCACGGTACACTGCAGCACATGCCGATCTTAGCCCTTTGATCAGATATGTATGCATGTCTCAAGGAAAATCCAAGGAACCAAATAAAAGCCAAATTTTAAAATACAAAAAAAACACAAAAATAGCCGAAAAATAGCCAAAAATATAAAAAATTCGAGATAAATATAAAAAATTGATTTTTGAATTTCGAAAAAAATCCAAAAAATACTCATTTTTTCCTTAAAATTAGAAAGTACGAAATTGAAGAGAATTTAGGTGTTTTACTCCAAGAAAAACTCAAAAGTTTATATTTTTCTCTATTTGAAAACTTATATAAACCCCCTAGGCTCTCAATTCCCTCATTCCAAAAGTAAGAGTTGAAATTTCATCTTATTTTTCTCTAAGCCTTCTTCTTGACACCTTTTCCCATCTTTCTTTCCTCTTACTTGTGTGTGAGAAGTTTTTCTTATGAGTTGGAAAATTAAGTTGGGTGATCTTCATTGGCACTAGTACATGGGGGAAATTATTGTCGAAATTTCTGAAGAAAGGGTCTCAAGGTAGAAGTGATTTCTAGAACACCCTTCTGTTCTTATTTAAATTTGTGGCATACTCATTGTTTGTGTGTTTTTCAATAAAATCAAAGGTTTTCAATTTTAGTTTTAGAATTTTAAATGTTTATTTTAGTATTTTAGTTTTGATTCATGTTTGTGTTATCATATCATCTATGCAATGTTAGTATCATGCTGAGGCTTTGAATTAAAGTATGACGCATTTCTTATGAATGTTTCATGAATTGATTGTGTATATTGTGAATTTTAGTTTGATTTCATATTCTGAAATTTATTTTATGAGATCATGATATGAGAAGTAAGCAGAGATAATGGTGATAATAACCACGTACCATCATAGCGGTTGAGGCGACATTATGGATGTTATTTTCATATGAGTTAGGTCATATGGTTTTCAAACCTAAGTACTTGAGGGTCGTCTACCACAGTACCTTGTGAGTTACCATGTGTAACGAGTTGATGCCGATACATGCCACTAACGAGTTGATGCCGAGTGGGCCCTGTTTACTTAATTAAGAGCATCAAGGGATTAAAGGCTCTTTTGGTTTGAGAAAGACCCTTTTGGTCTGAGAAAAGCCTTTTTGGTCTAAGACTCGACTTGAACAGATTATTGTTTGAAACACCTAATGATTGCAAGTGTTTGAATTATGATTGTGTTATAAGTTTGAATATGAAAGATGGTTGTTCAAAAAGGATCCACTGGGTTGTATGCTCACTCCTTCTTTTCTTATTTTTCAGGAACGTGAAACCTATGAAGCAGTTGAACATGGATAGTCCTTAGAAAGTTTCTACCCTATTATTTTTTATAATTTTTAAGGGGATGTTGTCCAAAGTTTTTATGCTTTTCTACTAAAAAGTATTTTAAAGTTTTCCAGTATAATAATTAGTTTTCTTTGAGAAGTTTAGAGCTTTAAATTTTTCTTTCTATTATGAATAAAATAGTTTGAATTTCTTTATCTCTTTTAATTTGCCTTGATTATATTAAAGTGAAAATTTTGTATTCTTGAATTTTTATACAAAGGCACAAGATATTGAAAAAGAGAAGAACAAGTGTGTGTGTTACTTGTAAAGTAACGCCGGCCCAACCCTCCAGTTGGTTAAGTCCACTGTCAAAAGAATGGTGGTCATGCCCAATGCTTAGAGATACGAGGGTTGGGGTGTTACATTATGCTTCATATTCAATCAAATACTGGAAGTATATAACTAGATATTATGCTTCATACTCAATCAAATACTGAAAGTACATAACTAAACATTATACTCAATCGTCAATTAAAGAATTCAAGAATCATATACATCCTAGCAGGCCTCTAACATCCTAGGCTACACAAACATCATTCTTTGAACTTTAAGTCTACATAATACTAGTGAGCAAGAGAATGCTGCCCACCTTATATGTCAAATGAACCCTTAAACACTCAACAGAGATGCGCTGCCCCTCGACGTTATTCGTCAATCTAAAATCAACATTCATAAATTTAATTTTTTGAATCATCAAAACCCCCAAACTATGTCAATAACAGTCATATATATCTCAAGGTCATCCATATCAAATTCCAAATAAAGGGGTTCCCCAAAATTCGAATTTTCCCTCTTTATCATATCAACACACAAAACTATATTCACTGTCTTTCAAATTAAAAATAGAACATATTTAAAAATGACCACTACTTCAAAGGATGAGTCATATCAAGTTTTATTATTTATCCAAGGAATTGCACCTCCAGAAACCCTCCAACTAGGTGAAATTCTGCTAGATTTGTCTAAAACTGCAAGCAAGCAATTAAAACATTTAGAATTTAGTCCTAAATCAATAAACTCTTAGTTTAGAAGGAAGATTTGAGCTTACTTGGTTCAGGATCACTTTATGCGTCAAGAACTCTCAAATTCTTAGTCTTTGATACTTAATATACATAATTTATCTAAATGAATATACAGATCTTGAACTGAAATGATTGAGAGCTTAAGATTCCTACCCCATACCTTTAGATCCTACTTGGATTAGCTCTGGATCGTCTCTCTAAAACTCTCAGATGATTTGGAGAAATCCCTGAGTGAAATAACAAAATTAGGGCTTAATTTTTTTAAATATCGCGTAATTACCACAGTTGGCACTTTAGTGACCACGGTCACCCATGTGAACTTTTTTTTTTTCGTGATTTTCCTCAAATGATAACAGTCGGCCTTTCAGTGACTGCAGTAACCAACATGACTTTTGTTTTTCAACGTTTTTTTGAATTTTCCCCACTATCTGTCATTCCAATTTATTTTATTTTCATAAAATACCATATAATAAACATTTAAAACATGTTTTCAAACATTTTACATTTATTTCATAATTAAAAAAAAATCATTTTCAATGTGTACGCATTTGAAAAATTCAGGGTATTACAATCTACCCCCATTGAAAGTAATTTTGTCCTCAAAATTTAAATAGAGAGTACCTACATAATGTGTCCAGTTAGGTGCTCCTAGTAAAGAAATCTGGGTACTTGCTCTGCATCTCACTCTCTAACTCCTAGGTCGCCTCCTCCAGGTTATGATGCCTACACAGGACTTTGACTAGGGGTATGTCCTTGGTCTTGAGACTTTGAAACTTACGATCATGTATCCTAACAGCTGCCTTTTCGTAAGTATCATCGTCTTGAAGTATGACATCCTCCTAGTGTATAACGTGTGAAGGGTTTGGCTTGTACTTTCGCAACATTGAAACATGGAACACAATATGGATTAAGGACATTCTATTCGACAAATCTAGTCACATGCACATGCATCGACCCATCTAAGAATTTCAAACGAACTGATGAATCTAGGTGTTAGTTTCCTCTTAACTCCAAATCGTCTGATCCCCTTCTGTAGACTAATCTTTAGGAACACTTGATCACTTGGTTGGAACTCTAGGGGTTTCCTCTTCCTGTGCACATAGCTTTTCTGCCAACTCTATGCTATAGCTAGCCTCTTCTGGATTTGCTTAACTTGCAAGTTCAAGTCCTCAATCAACTTGGGTTTGGTGAGTACCTAGTCTTCAAAATCTGCCCAACAAGATGGTGATTTATAGGGTTTGCCATTGAGCACCTCACATAGTATAACACCTACAAATTTTGTACGAATTTTAAATAAAATATTTTGTTTGAGAAATTTATAACATTTTCAGATATAAACTATGTACATAAATTAAATTAATTGGAAAACCTTCGTATCCAAAAATAAATTTAAAAACATACACATGTACATAGATATATGTAGTAGATACATACAAGTATATAAAATATTTGTTATGGTTGTAAAAATAATATTATATAAAATGTGTGTGAATAATATGTGTGTTCATATAATGGATGTTAAAATAATATCATATTAGTATAAAATAGAATGTATGAGGAATGATAAGTGTGAATTTATAAATAAATAAATAAATAAAATGTTATATACTTATATTTATGCAATTATAACATTATATAAGTATAAATAATTGTATGTATAACATTATGGCATTATAACATTTATAAATTGTTATATATATATGTATGTATGTATTTATATAAAGAGGCGCGTAGGAGAGCCGTACGATTTCAGTGATCTGGCCAAAATCGTGCGGCCAGGATCAAATAATCTGAAAACAAATGAAAAAAAAGAAAAAATCAAAAAATGAGAAAATCGAGAAAAATAGAAAGAAAATTACGTAAAATGCACCAAAAAAATCCTATAACAACCATTGTTTATTTAGGAGCCACCAAGACCTATTAAAAATAGAAAGTTTTCTAAATGAAAAATGCCCAAAGTTTGTAATTTTTACTCCCCTAAATTCTATATAAAGGACCCCTAGTGCTTTCATTCTTTTCTACCCAAATCAAAAGTATACAAGTCTCTCTTGACTCTCTCTGACCTTCTTCTTGGCAATCCTCTTAGTTCTTGAGTAATCTTGAACTGTTCTTGAGTGTTCTTGAGAGTTCTCGAGTATTTAAAAGTTTTGGAGTCACGAAACTCTATCGGATTTCAGATGTGTGCAAAAGAGATTTATTTTAAGGTGAAAGTGATTTCTCAAACACCTATTGTAATTCTTCAATTTAATACCATGATCATGTATATTTAATTTCAGTTTGGTGTGCTTATTATGTTTGAATAACATGTTTTATTTATTTATTTGTTTATTTTAAAAAAATATTTCAGATTTGCATATGCACCATGAAATCACGTCATGATTAGATTATGCATGTTTAGATTTATTTTAAAACATGATGCCTACTAAGTGTTTGTTTTCATGTTTTGAATGTTTACATGTTAAAATTATTTTTATTTATTTTTCTTGAGCATGATTTATTTATGATTCATGGTTATGAGATTTAATGAAAGATGTTGAGATTAAGGGCCACGTACTGTCACAGTGAACATGAGGGTCACTGTGGGTGATCTTTACATGTGATTGGTTCACATGGATGATGTTCCAAAATATTTGGAATATGGGTTAGGCCCTAAGTTCAAAGAAATTTGACAAAAAAAATGTCTTTTCACTAAAGCGAGGTATTTTGATAAAGAACATCAAGGGCTTTGAAACCCTTTTAGTCTAAGTTACAACTATCAACAAAAATGTTGTTTGAAACGCCTAATTATTTACAAGTGTTTGAATTTGAATGTGTTATTAATGCTGAATTAGTAATTTAGTGGTTTTGAAAAGATCCACTGGCTATGTGCTTACCCCTGCCTTCTATTTTTCAAGTAATTGAATTACATGAAGACCATGAATATTAGTTTAATTAAATTTTTTATTGAGAAAGTTTTTAATTTTTATGTAAGAGCATGTTGCCCAAGTTTTGAATTTTCCACTGTAATAGTTTTTCTTCAAGATCGAACTATGTACTCTATTTTATTCAATTAATTGAGTTTATTAACTTCATTTATTTCTTGTATTATTTCCTTATTAAATTCCTAAATTTAAGTTATGTACTCTTAAATACAATTAAGGCATGAGATAATTGAAATAGAAAGTCAAGTTATATACTTGTAAAGTAACACCGGCCTGACCTGCCTTGTGGTAAAGTCCAAAGTAAAAGTCTCAGGGGTTGGGGTGTTATAAGCATGGTATCAAAGCCTAGGCATTAGTTGCTGGACAAAAAAATTAGAAAGTTCATTTGATACCAAGCGTGGTATCAGAGTCGAGGCTTTAGGTGCCTTGGAATAAAAATAGAAAGTCAAGCCTAAACATGTGTTGATTAAGCTAGAAATAAAAAGTCAAACATTAGTTACTTGACAAGAATTAGAAACCCAGATTAGAGTTTCACATTGAATTGAATTAAAATTTTAGTGCCCTACCTTCTATTTTTGAAAATTGAAAAATGTTTTAGAAAGTGTTTTCAAAAAGGAAAGTTATGTTTTGAAATATTTTGTTTGGATACAAAGACTACAACTTGAGCTGATAGTGGGCAAGCCTTGTCCCTAGTAAAGTTAAACATTAAAGGGAGGTGGGTTATCCTGCTCTAGAAAGCGCGGTTGCTAAGCAGACTTCGGTTTCGCTGCCTAATCTGGAGGTTGTCCCACCAGCTTATATGAGTAGTTAGAGTTGAAGAACACTCTTATTTTCTATAAAAGAAAAGTAAAAGGCAGAAAATTAGGGCAAGGAAGTGAATTGAAGTAAAAAAAGATGCCTAATGTGGTATCTTGACTAGACAGAGGTTTTGAGTCAACCAGATTAAACCCTAGGTCCAGAGAAAGACCATAGGTAGAAACGTGGTGTAGCAATGGGTGGCACAGTGGATCAAAATCGTATATTTCTAGGGCATAGGCTAGAGACGAAAACTTGTGTGAAAACAGAAAATTGTTTGATCAGGACATGAGACCAGGAAGCTTCTGTATTTTTTGGTTTCTATGTAGTATGGAGGAAGTGTTGACTAAGAGAATGATGGACCATGTGTGGTGAATGATCGGTAACTCTAGCAGAATGAGTTTCTCTATACTCACTGGTATGGGACGGTGGAACATAGTGGGCTCGAGAACCTTAGTCATCGAGCAATTTTTAGAATTGTTTGGGTGCGACTCTGTTCTGGGTAAAAGCCTAAGTGGAAGGGGTAGAGTGGGATGGGAAACTTGAACTTGAAAGCTTAGGTGGAAGCTTGGAACCTTGTTGTGCTAGCTTGATTGTATGATTGTGTGATATGCATGCTTTACTCCTTATTTGCTTTGAGACCAAATCCTGTACCCATGCATGAAAAGAACCTAGAAGAAAAACCTTAGGCCAATAAACAAATCGAGAACCTGTAGACATGAATCTAGAATCATGATAATACGAACATCTGACGAGGCAAATACTGACAAGGTGTTAAATTTATAGATAATGGCTGGAACAAGAAGACACGCTACTCGATCCACCACTTCTGATGAGACCGAGCCACAAGAACAGGAACTGCTTGCTGGAATGGAGGCACGGATGGAGGCCATGATGAATGAGATGTCACAGAGGGTGCTAGATCAACTTTTTAGGGTACTTCCATATATAATTCCTCAAGTGGCTCCACAGCCTCAAGTACTTGAACCTATCTAGGTTCAACAGCCAGGGCCTGTGGCCTAAGATCCCGAACATCAAAGGGCTCAGGAGGATAAGAAACAGAGGAAGATTTTGATAGAGCTACAAAGGCTCCATCCTCCTTCAATTGATGGGACCATAGATTGCATTTCGACGGACCACTGGTACCAAGAGATGGAGGAGATTCTCAATGTACTAAAGGTAAATGGGTCAAGATGGGTGGCACTGGCCACGCACCACTTCAAAGGGCCAGCTAGAAGTTGGTAGCGTATGATGGGAATGAAACCTAATACAAATGTGGACGCCATGAGCTGGGAGAACTTCTCAGAAATCTTCTATGAAAAGTTCTTTCCAGAAGCAACTTTGAGCAAGCTACAGGAGGACTTTGTTCGATTGAATCAGAGGGACATGACTCTAGCTGAATATGAGAGAAAGTTTACTGAACTAGCCAAATTCTCACCAAATCTGATAAGGGAGGAGAAATGGAAGGTCAATCGATTCGCACAAGGTCTCAAGATGTGTAACACCCCAACCCCCACATTCATTGAGCATTGGACATAACCACCATTCTTTGACAGTGGACTTAACCATTTGGCAAGTCGGGTCCATGTTACTTTACAAGTGACGCACACTTGAATTTCTATTTTTCAATACCTCATGCCTTAGAGTAAATTCAAGAATACAAATTTCCTAAAAATAAAGGCAATTAAAGATAAAGAAAAATTTAACTTCTTTATTCATAAAAAAAAGTACATAACTTTCTAATGTAAACTATTATATTGTTGATCAAAAGAAATTTATAACTTCAAAAAATTAAATTTTCAACGGAAGACTTATTCAAAATTGGGCAACATACCCTTACATTAAAAGAAAACTTTAAAAAAATATAAACTTGCTAAAATAGAAACTATTCAAATTCCATGGTCTTCATAATTTAATTTCCTAAAAAATAGAGGAAGGGATACGCCCAAAGCTCAGTGGATCTTTTTCAAACAATCATTTTTCAAATTCAAATCAAATAACACATTCATATTTCAAACACTTGCATACATTAAGCGTTTCAAGCATCCCTTTTGTTTAAAGTTGAGACTTTAGACCAAAAAGGTTTTTAAACCCTTGATCTTCTTAACAAAGTACCTCCTTAGAGTGAATATAGCTTTTCATAGCCAATTTCATTGGACTTTTGGACTCAAGGGAACATACCCACCAACCAAGTACTTTGGTCTTAAAACCATATGAAATGAACATCCATAGCAACCCACATGTTGCTATGATGGTACGTGGTTATTTTCAACATTTTCTTTTGTTAAATCTTAAATCATCAATTAAATTTTAGAATATGAAACTAGGATCAATAAAATTCAGAATACGAACAATCTGAAAATCAAATCATGAAACAACCATAATCATGCATCATTCTTTGAAATAAAGCCTAAGCATGATACTAAACATGGCATGAATATTATGAATGCATAAATTCG